>ML406461.1:34099-45617 GCA_005239525.1 Nicotiana knightiana
ATTTAGGCAATACTTCTAAATTAATTAACTTCCGCAAGGTTTTATAATTGACATGTCCTAAACGAATATGCCATAAATCATTTGACTCCAACAAATAAGAAGAAGCTGAAATTTTATTCATACTATCAACAACCATTACATTGAGTTTGAAAAGGCCCTCCGTGAGGTAGCCTTTTCCAACATACATTTCTTTCTTGCTCACAACAACTTTATCAGAAACAAATACACATTTGAATCTATTCTTCACAAGTAAAAAAATAGAAACTAAATTCTTCCTAATAGTAGGAACATGAAGAACGTTATTGAGCGTTAACACCTTGCCGGAAGTCATCTTTAAGAATATCTTCCCATAACCTTCAATCTTGGCTATTGAATTATTTCCCATGGAAATCTCTTCTTCGGGACCAGTAGTAGAGTAAGTCGCAAATGCTTCTTTGACAACACAAACATGTCGAGTGGCTCCGGAGTCAATCCACCACTCCTACGAATTTCTAACTAAGTTGCATTCCGAAAGCATTGCACAAAGATCATCAATGTCATCATTCTTCTCCACTATCTTGGAATGTCCCTTCTTCTTATCCTTTTCCGGAGACGACAATCAGGGGCTTTGTGACAAACTCTTCCAAAGTTATGGAAGTTGCCCTTGAATTTCTTTTTGTTCTGCTCCTTAGTCTGTCCAGAAGATCTCTTCCTCTTTTTACTTTTTGGAGCAGTCTCCTCAACGATATTAGCTCCCATGATCGTTGAATTTCCACGAGACTTCTTCTCGGTTGTTTTGTTGTTTTCCTCAATCTTGAGACGAATCACAAGATTTTCCAACTTCATTTCTTTGCGCTTGTGCTTAAGATAGTTCTTGAAATCTCTCCACGAAGGAGGCAAATTTTCAATCATTGCAGCCACTTGAAATGCTTCATTCACGACCATACCTTCAGCAATAAGGTCGTGAAAACTAAGTTGAAACTCCTGAACTTGGGTTCCCAAAGTTTTGTTGTCTATCATTTTATAGTCTAGAAACTTGGCAACCACAAATTTCTTCAAGCATGCATCTTCCGTCTTGTACTTCTTCGCAAGTGTGTCCCATAATTATTTCGAAGTATTTATCGCATTGTAAACATTGTACAAGTAATCCTCTAAAGTGCTTAGGATATAGCCTTTGCAAAGAAAATCTGCCTGCTTCCATGCTTCAATAATCATGAACTTCTCGTTGTCCGGCATGTCCGCAACAGGCACTGGAGGTTCTTCACTAGTGAATTTCTGTATACCAAGTGTGGTAAGCCAGAAGAACACCCTTTACTGCCACCCTTTGAAGTTGGCTCCAGAAACTTTCCCCGATTTTTCTGCCGGTGGAACAACAGCCCGGCTTGACGAGGCTACCGTCGTTGCCGCAACAGTTGCAGAAGAATTTCCGTTATCAATTTCCATTTCTCACTGTCAACAACAGAAGAGTTCAATCAATGGAAAAACCAGAACAATAAACAATACTGTAATTAACAATAAACAGTATGTATAATAAATAAAAACCGAAGTTTTTATATACTGTTTCACAGAAAACGATGAAGTTTTTATGTTCTTCAAATCATTTTCTGAATTTTAAAAATCTGATGAAGTTTTTATATCTTCAAATCAGAATAATAAAATTCAGAAGGAGTAGAAAACCACACAGGTTTTAATTTCCACAAACAGAATACAGAATATAAAAAAAAATATAATTTCCTTAAGATTGTTATCCTTCTGTATTGCTGTAAATAAACTTTCTAAAAATACAGAAACGGAAAAGTTAGTAGAACTAGAACGTCAATTCTCTTATGAAAATAGTATAAGAATAAACTGAGCCCATTGAATACACTGTGTGTCCTTAAAAAATATTCCCCTCAAGTACCCGAGATTTTGAAATATATCCTCCCAGGATAGAAAGATTTAACTCACCAGCGTATCGGTACCAAAACTCTGGTGATTAGCGAACCACTCGATGGTCATAAAACACACTGGAATATTTTGTGCAGAAGAAGAAGATCAGAAAATTTAGTAAGTAAAAATTCTGGGATTCAAGGCATATTTATAGTCAATTTCGTACGGACCGGACCAGATCTTTGTCCAAAAAGATTAATCAATCAATCTTTGACCGAAGCCGAAGCCGAGCGAGCGACGACGACGACGGCGCGAGGTTTGCCTTCTTCTCAACTCTTTAAGAGCTAGAAGAAGAGCTTCTCTATATATACACATAGATTTTCTTTCCTTCTTCCAATGAGGGACAAAGTGCACTAATTCAAAATTTTACTTCCCTCCATTTCTTTTCCCACCATTTTTTATTCACTATCTTTAAGCTACACCAAGCTTAAAATTAAGCTACACTAAGCTTAAAGACCAACACTACTTAGTAAAAATTACAACCTATATCCTAAATTTTACAACTTCAAGCGCCTCCTTCTTCCTGCTATCTGTGCACTCCTTTCTTCCTCCTTTCTTTTCTACTCTTTATTCTACTCTTCATTTTTTGTAATTTGTAGTATATTTTACTGCTGATTTGCTCATAGTGACTGCCATTTTTTTTTTAAACCACATTTTAGAACTTTTCTTCATCTATTTATAATTCATTGTTTATAATTCATTGTCCGTATTTATTATATTTGCAATGAATTCAGATTGATCCAGGAATGAAATATCAAACAACAAGCTGATTGCAGTTTTATTGATGTAATTCTTACACTAAGCTTTGAAAGTTGAACTATTATGGCACTCTTGATTTTAAATTTTTATTTACAAAGATGTTCTATCTTGTGTTTCTTCCAATGCCGTTTAGGATGTCCTGTTTCTCCAGTGATTTCTGTTAATGAGGTGTTTAATTAGTTTATCAGCAAATAGAGAACAAAACTTCAGCTAAAACATGCCGAAGTTCAGCAAATAGAGAACAAAACTTCAGCTAGTAGAATGCTTAAGTTCAGCAATTAAAAATAAAAAACTTCAACCAACACCAAGTTTAGGTGAAAAATTTCAGCTAAAACATGCTGAAGTTCAGCAAATAGAGAACAAAACTTCAGCTAGTATGATTGTAGGACAAAAACTTCATCTTATTTAGTGCTGAAGTTTTTATAAATGAACGAAATAACTTCAGCATCTTCTGCTGAAGTTTTTGAAAAAGCTTTACGACAAAACTATTGAATCCAGGACAAAACTTCAGCTAAAACATGCTGAAATACAGCAAATAGAGAATAAAACTTCAGCTAGTAGAATGCTTAAGTTCAATAATTACAAACAACTTCAGGCCCGTCTACTAGAATGTTGAAGTTTGCGTGATTGCCTTTGCTACTTCAAGCCCTTATGCCTGAAGTTTACGCAATAAGTGGGTACGCTTGCAATTTTTTTGCAAAGCGGTTATAAGTTAAAACGTGACCCAAAAAGCGGGTATAGATGCAAATCCCCCGCTATTTAAGCCCCAATTCATTTGTCCGCCCAAAGTTGTATAATCATTGCCCTGCCTATTTGTTAAATTCAGTATATCTTGATCTAATCTATTTCAGACCATTTAAAATTGGGCTCATTTTTAGCTCAAATCGATTCATGAGTAATTTCACAAAAATATCTTTATAATAATTTTTTTATTTGATATGTTATATGACCAAAACAGAAGAAAAAAAAGTCTTATCTGATAATTAAACAATTCACAAAGAAATAATACATATTAATTAAAGTTTGATAAGAATTAAGAGGGTTAGGTTATGACCCAAATTTTAGCCCAACTTGAACTGAAAAGGTGCATTTAGGTCAGATCATTAATGTACCCGACGCCTAACAAAATCAAAATGCAAAGTAATTTTTTTTGAATATTTATTACTTCGTCGTCATTATTTCTTGTTTGTTAATGTGAAGTAAAATACAATTATCCTAGTATAAGTTTTCTCGTGGCAATTTTTTTAACAACCGTGGCAATTCTTTTTTACTCTTCAAAAATGTGGTTAAAGCGTAATGTTATTCCATAATGTAAACAATAAAAAAATGATTATTTATACCAGTATTATCGTGCATGAAATACTCCTAATTTAGAAAGAAAGTTTAGTTGGTGGGGTCTTAAGTACAATTACGGATGGCGGTTTCTAAATTGAGACACCATAAAAGTATTCTACGTTGAAAGTCAATATAAGGAGTATATGTAACAAATAAACAAAGGGGGCTGAAAATTTTTAGGAGACCCAAAATAACCGAAGCCAAAATAAGAAAGAGTCATGGCCATGTACCCATTCAATTCAAACTTTGAATAACTCTAATTAGCTCTTGTTTTCAGTCAAATCTTATTAATTTCAATTGTCAACTCTCCCTATAAATATGTGCCATTTCCCTTCTTCTTTACCATAATCACAACTATAATCTTTTCTCTCTTCTTTTAACATAATCACCAGCTACTACTACACAAATCTTTATCATCTTTCTTTTCCATTCTAATTAAATCAATTAACATCACATTGTAGAAAGAAAATATATATGGCAATCCTCCAATCTTCAAGTTTCTTGAGTTCCAGGAATTCTGTTCCCTCAACATCATCTAATTGCAGTTGTAGAAGAGGATTGGTAAAAGCGAGTATTAATATTCCAAGAATTAAAACAAGCAAAATTTCTCTTCCCAATCTTCAAATAGGAAGGAGATCAGCGCATGAACAAGAGCTGATTAGCTATTCAACCATAGTAAACAACCTCCTAGATGAGAAACAACTTAGCCCAGCTACAAGAAGTGTTGATATGAACGATGGTCCTGATCCGCTGGTTATCACAAAGCTTTATGCGATTAAGGAGGCAGTTGCAGATAGAGTTGAGATGCATAGGAATATTGGGGAACAGAGAAGCCAGTGGAACAATATGCTTTTCACATCCATTAATGGCATAACTCTAGCTGCTGCTGCTATGACTGGAATTGCAGCTAGCAGTGGTGCTAGTGATGATGCTATTTTGGGACTAAAAATGTCATCCACTTTGTTGTATTTGGCTGCTACTGGCATGTTGGTGATCATCAACAAGATTCAACCATCCCAACTTGCTGAAGAACAAAGAAATGCGACAAGGCTGTTTCAAGATCTCTATAACCAAATCGAAACAACTTTATCAATTGGTCACCCTTCAGTTATTGATGTGAAAGAAACAATGGACAAAGTATTGGCTCTTGACAAGGCCTACCCACTCCCTCTTCTTGGCGTAATGCTAGACAAATTTCCATCTTCTGTTCAACCTGCTGTTTGGTGGCCTCAACAACGTCGTAGACAGCCTAAAAGGGTCAGTGACAGCGATAAATATAATGGCTGGAACGGGAAGTTGGAGGAGGAAATGAAAGAAATAATGGGAGTATTAGGCAGAAAAGACCAAGAAGAATATATTAGTCTGGGGAAAAAGGCCTTGAAATTGAACAAGTTTTTAGCCATCTCTGGTCCTTTACTCACAGGCCTAGCAGCGATTGGCTCTGCATGTGTAGATTCTTCTCCTTCTCATGGATCTTGGGCAGCTATGTTCGGAATTGTTGGTGGCGCTTTAGCAAGCATTGTTAACACGGTTGAGCATGGTGGACAAGTTGGAATGGTATTCGAAATGTACAGGAGTAACGCTGGTTTCTTCCAGTACATGCAAGAATCAATTGAATCTAACTTGACGGAAACAGACATGGAGAGAAGAGAAAATGGTGAAGTGTTTGAAATGAAGGTGGCTCTGAAGTTAGGAAGGAGCTTATCTGATCTAAGAAATCTTGCTGCTTCTTCTTCATTGAAAGCAGAAGATTTGGACGAGTTTGGGAGCAAACTTTTTTAGAGTTTGGCTTTTCACGTGATAGAGCATTGACAAAATCAAGTGTATACTTATTCTTTTATTCAATTACTAACTGTACATCTGAGTAGTGATAACCTAATTCTTTGTTCAATAGCCTTAGTGATTCTTAATTAATTCTTTGTTCATATGCCTGGTTGATACTTAATTATTTTGTTGCTTAATGAAAGACATTTTATATGTATTATTACATAATTTTATCCAATAAAGTTGGGACCTATTTTGTTCTATAGTAATCAACCCTTTATATATATTCTCCTGGATGCATCTAAACAGTGTCTGTTGGATGTTTATTTAAAAGGTGTGAATGAGTAATGGAAGAGGTACCTCTTGGATTACGCCTCTGCATCTCACCCTTTTACTGTCTATAAATTTAGAGGCTTGACCTCATTTTTCAGACATAAAAAAACTGAAAAATTCTGCCCTCTTTTCTACATTGTTGCTTTTCAAAAACAAACTGTCAAGTGTGCTTTGCTCCGTTTGTTGAGTTCGCTGAAGTTCTGTAATTTCGATTGCTAGTGTTACAGAATAGTTTTTTCGTTCCATCCTGGGAGGAAGTAATTCATAATCTTGGACAACAGTGAGGAGATTAAATTCCTTAAGATTGTTAGTAATCTGTGTTCGAAATCAGACAATCGGAGAAGTAAAGAAACAATAATTCAATAAAATAAAATATAATAATTTTCGTACCCACAAGTTGCATGTATATCATTTTTGGATTCATAAAATATGCATATGTTAGTTTGATATGAACAAGAGATCAAGCTATTTATGGACCATTTGGTTCAAGGGTTATAATGGTTTAATTGGAAAGTCATTTGAAAAGAAGATTAAAATCTTCGTAACTTTCTACTCTCTTTTTGGAGGCTCAAATTTTTGTGATTTTTTGTTACTCATCTTTTGAGATTAAAATCTTTGTGATTTTTTAATCCAATTTATTATTCGGTTTGAAGATTAAAAACTTCACCATTTATTAGATTTGGTATCAGATATTACTCGGTTAGAAGATTAAAAACTTCACTGCTTATTAATTCTGGTTGTGTCAGATTGGTTTGAAGATTAAAAACTTTATTATTTATTTTGCCTTTGTCGCGACACAAACAACAGTTCTTGTGGTTGGCTCTACAAAGTAATAAGGGCGGTGAATATGAATTTTCTTTTGATGAAATATGTTTGGAATATGAAATCATTCACCAAAAGAGTGCCCCTTACTCACCACAATCGTAACGAGCCGACGGGTCATTTTACTTTCTAGAACTCCATTCCCCTAAATAAGACTCCACATATATGCTTTTACTATTTTATGACCTATGGGGATGGTTAGTTCAGAATTTGGAAGGGTTCAGGTTGAAATCGGAATACTTGGTTCCCTCGTTTAGCTTTAAAAGGCTAAGTTTGACTTCGGTCAACAGGTTCGTATGATGATTTCTGACTTGGGCGTATCTTCAGATCGGGTTTTTGATGACCCGCGAGCGTTTCAGCGCCTAATAGTGGAAGTTGGCTCTTTGAAGGTTTTAAAGTTTTTTAAATTTGGTTTGCAGTAGGTTTTGGTGTTATAGAGGTTCGATTGGGAATTCGAGATCGGGAATAGTTCCGTATGGTAGTTTAAGACTTGCCCGCAAAATTTGGTGGCATTCCGAGTAATCTAAGTATGAGTCGACGCGTTCGGAGTGATTTGGAAACTTGAAGTTCAAAATTTGATTCAATTTGGTTTTGGGGGTGTGATTCTTGGTTTTGTTGTTGTTTTACGCGTTTCGAGAGTTCGAGCATGTCCGTATTATGTTTATAGACTCGTTGATATAGTTGGACGGGGTTCCGAGGGGCTCGGGTGTGTTTCGGACCACCCGGAGCCAAAAGAAACCAAATTTTCCAGTTTTGATTTCCTTCTTCGCGTTCGCATAAGCCCTCTCGCGTTTGCGAAGAAGGATTTGGGCAGTGGGGCAATTATCCCTGCGTGTTCCCGAAGTCCCCAACGCGTTTGCATATAAGGAAGGGACCTGGGGGAGGGGAGGGGAGGGTCAGTGCCATTTCTCTTTGCATTCATAGAGGTGACCTCGCGTTCGCGTAGGGCAGGGCTGGTAAGCCTTCACGTTCGCGAGGCCCTGGTCACGTTCGCGTAGGCCAAGATTTCTTGGGCCTGTGTCGTTTGACTTCGCGAATGCTAGGCCTGTTCCCCGTTCGCGAAGAAGAGGACAGTTGGGCAGAGAGTTTTAAAAATCGGAACTTAGCCATTTTTAGGTTCATTTATTGCACTCTTAGGCGATTTTGTAGCTTCAAAAATGGGGATTTCAACCTAGCTATTGAGGGTAAGTAATTCTACCTAATGTGAGTTTAATACATAAATTATGGGTAGATTTTTAACATGTAAATTTGTGAAAAATATGGGTTTAGATGAAAAATCTAGGTTTTGATAATAATGAGATTTTACCATGAAAATGGTTATGAAATTTAGTGAAATCATATATTTGAGTTCATGAGGTTATGGGTAACAAATTTTTTCGAAAATTTCGAAATTCGGGCACGTGGTGCTGGTGGTGAATTTTAAGAATTCTGTAATTAGGGTTGGAAAATCACTTTAATAGTTAGGATATGAACTTTTGAACATGTATTGATTATTTTATATAATATTTGACTAGCTTCGAGTCGTTTGGCACCGAATTGAGGGTTTAAAGCACAATTTTGGACCGGAAAGTAAGCCTTGAGACGAGGTAAGTCTCTTTTTTAACTTTGTAAGAAGGAATTAATCCCATAGGTGAATTTATTTAATATGTGCTCCTATTTGTGGGTGCTACATGCGTACGAGGTGATGAGAGTCCGTACGTAGCTACTAATTATGCTTATGTCCGTGTAGTTTAGGACCCAAATCATGTGATACTTGCAATATTTGCACCTTACTTGCTAATTTAAAAGCTTAAATCATATCGGAACTTGATAAAAGAAATTATAAAAGGTCAAATATTATTTACTTGAGTGTTGGACGGGTTACTTGACTGTTAATGAGAATTAACGTTTCCTTGAATATTAGTCTCTTAATAATCTTTGAATCAGTTATTTATATGATATCTTCTCTTCTTTTGGAGTGGGCCGAACGCCTTGGTAATAGAATAGAAGCATCTATGGTTCGTGCCGTTCGACCCTCGATAGTGCACAATTTATTTATTTGTATGTTGGATCGGGCCGTACGACCTCCGCATAATTCGTGAGTAATAATTCTTGAAGCCCAACTATAATTGATATTGTTTCATTGGCTTGAGAGATTAATTTGTTAAATGATGAAAATTAATTGAAACTTACTATTAGTGAAAGAATTGTTCATTTATTCTTGTTATTGCATTTTCGGTTGTATTTATATAGTCCATGCTTAGTTATAATTCCATTATTTTATTGTTGGCCCATAGTAAGTGTCGGAGTCGACCCCTTGTCACTACTTCTTCGAGGTTAGACTGGATACTTATTAGGTACATGTTGTTTGAGTACTCACGCTACACTTCTGCACTAATTGTGCAAGATCTGAGGTAGGTGCATCAGGATATTAGTCCGGCGCGTATCCTTGACTACTACGAGATTTAGCGGTGAGCTACCTTCTGAGCCCGTTCTGCAGCAACCGAAGTCTTTCTTTTGCTTTATTTTCTGTCTATTTATTTCAGACAGTAGTGTAGTACTCTTTTATATATTCTACTAGTAGCTCATATACTTGTGACACCGGGTCTTGAAGATTTATGCTAGTAGACACTTGTTGATTTTTGAGTAATTACTTCATTACATTGCTTTTAAAATTATTAACTTTCTCATTTTACTAACTTTTTCATTCCTTGATTTCAGAATAATTAAAAATTAACTATTTCAAATTTCTAAAAGAAAAGATCACAGAGTTAGTTCACTGTTTGTTGCCTAGCGGTAGCGTTGGGCACCATCGTGGCCTATAGGAGAAATTGGATCGTGACAACATGGTATCAGAGCACTAGGTTCACGTAAGTCTCACAAGTTATGATCAGGCTTTATAGAGTCTTGCGGATTGATGCGGAGACATCCGTACTTATCTTTGCGAGGCTATAGGGTGTTAGGAAGCTACTTTTTCTTCATCTTCTGTCATGCGGCTGATGTTATACTAAGTGTCTTTATCTTATTCTCTCACAGATGATGAGAACGCGCATGACGGATGTTCCAGACTTGGGAGGAGCCGCTCCCCCAGTTGCTAGAGGTTGAGGGAGGGCACCGGCCCGAGGTAGGGGACGAGGACATCCCAGAGTGGCCCCAGCTATACCACCAATAGATCCAGTAGAGGACCCCCACCATTGAGGAGCAAGGTGAGGTGCCTGCAGCAAAGCCAGCCCCGGTAGATTTCATGTCAGCAGCGGGCTTTCAAGAGGTGGTCGTATGCTATGGTTCATGGATACTATGACTCAGGATGGTTTATTTCCAGCAGACCCAACTACATCTCAGGCGGGAGGGGGAGCACAAACCCCTACTGCTCGGGCTCTTGGTCAGGCAGCTTGTCACGACCCAAATTTCCCTCTGTTGGGTATCGTGATGGCACCTAGTCTTGGACTAGGTAAGCCTAATATTCATGGAATAACAACAATAATAATAAAATCTAATATTTTTCTAAAATAAATAATTCTTTATACATTGCATATTCCAAAAACCCGGTAGTACAAGTCATAAGCTTTATAGAGTTTACTACAACTTCTAATTACAACTGTTTGGAAGTAAGCAAAAACAGTGTAAATGCAAAATAGGAAAGTGACTCCGAAACCGCGAACGCTGAAGCGGTTGTACCTTGAGTCTCCACAACAGCAACTGCGCTGCTAACTATCAATCGGCCGACTATGCAAATCCGGGAATCTACACAAAATGCGCAGAAGAGTAGTATGAGCACACCACAACGGTGCCCAGTAAGTATTAAGACTAACCTCGGTGAAGTAGTGATGAAGACTAGTCAAGACACTCGCTGGTCTAATAATTAAACAGGTATATATGTATAAAATGACAAAATATGGCATCTATCTAATGATTATACAAGGTAGTAAATAACAGAAATACTACAATGCAGAAGGAAGTACATCAAACAACAACGAAATAACATAATAATACAAGGAAACATGGACAGGAATACAAGCCAAACCGGAAACCACAACACAATAAGAACACTAGTAACTCAACCCTGCATTAGTTTGTCCACATCAGGCCTTAGCCAATAAAACGCAATAAATTAGTCAAATCCTCGACTGAAACTTTTCAGCCGCAAGTTTATATTGAAAGCTTTTTAAAGATATAATCATTTCAGTGTGAAAATTTCCTTTGAAATATACTTCCTCTAAAGATACATAAATATACTTTACAAAACGAAATCCTCAACGAAATTCCTTTCAATAAAAGCTTTTCAAATTTTCTAGTAAATGTTTTTCAAACATAATTTCCTCCGAGATAAAAAGCTTTGAAAAAATAGTTTCCTTCAAGGTAAATGCCTTTCAACTTTACTTTTCAATAATTGTCCTTCAAACATAGTTTTCCTTCAATATAAAACAACCGGGATTCCGTCCCGTAGCTCAAAATTTAGTCATGCAGTTCAAGGGGGAAAGCTCTCGGAATACGTCCGTAGTCCCAATTTAAATATGCAATGTAGTACAGTGGGGAAAGCTCCCGGAATACATCCGTAGTTGATGTGTGGCTAGAATTCGTGATTTTAAGCATTATATACCTCGCATTTTATGTGCTT
>ML406463.1:0-28851 GCA_005239525.1 Nicotiana knightiana
ATCCCTCACATCAATGCGCTCACTGGGAGTGTAAAGACTCCGGAGGGGCCCTAGTGGCCCAAGAGCCATATCAAGCCAATGAAGGCATAATTTAATATCGTTGTGGTGTGCAGTCCCATCTCATAACTGTCTCAATAACAGGCTCTCGGCCTCACTCAGTCATTACTCTTCAGTATCACTCACATGGATCACATATGCATCCATCAGCCCGAAACAATGATAAGTATGCATATAATTAACAATACTGAGACTGGGATATGAAGTGATATGCTATAACGGGACTGAGAATATGAAATCAAATAATCACAAAATGAGACAGTAATATACGACCACTTGGGTCTCAGCATTTTCGGCGTGAAGTCTAGCATTTATACTTAACATGATTTCTAACAGGTTCACAATTACCACATTAACAGAAGTACATATATCATCAGGGAATAATCACTAAGTGGTGCCATGGGATAAGTCAGGCCACAAATACTCGGTGCACGCCCGCACACCCATCACTTGGCATGTGCGTCACCTCAACAATAGTCATAAATCATTTAGCTCGGGGTTTTGAACCCTCATAACAAAGTTTGGAAACGTTACATACCTCAAACCCGGCTAAAATACTATTCTGCAGTGCCTTTGCCTCTAAATCCGGCCTCTGAGTGCTCCAAATCTACCAAGTTCAGATTTTTATCATCAAATTATGCTTAAGGAACGAATTCCAATTGAAAAGTACCAATTTTAGCTCAAAACCCGAAATTAGTCAAAACCCGACCCAAGGGCCCGCGTCTCGTAACCTGACAAATTTTATACCAAAATGTTCTTCATCATCCCAGAGTCCGTACATATAAAGAACACTAAAATCGGAGTTCGTTTGACTCGTCAAACCAATCCCTAAAGGTCTCATAATCTCAAGCCTAAAGCCCATCTTTTTCTAATGATTATCATGAATTAAATGCTGAGATTGTGTTCTATAATCACCCATAAACGAGTTTTAATGATCAAAACACTTACCTCTATGAAGAACACTGATTTCCCTGTTCAAAAATCGCCCCCAAAGCTCTATGTCCGTACAAATAATGGTGTTAAAAGGTCTATTGGTTGCGGAGGATTTTAATTTATACTTTCTGCCCAGGGGTTCCACACCTGTGGCCCATGTCTCGTACCTGCGGGCCCGCACCTGCGGTCAAAACAACCGCACCTGTGACTTTTCATTAAACGGCCTAACTCGGCACATGCGACCTCTTCCCTGGCTGCCCAAATCTCGCACCCGCGGAGCCTCCTTCCAATCCTCCGGGCCCGCACCTGCAATGACCCATCCCCAGGTGCGGTTACACCAGCACCAGCAACTTCCGCAGCAACACAAGCACTCTGAACTCCCCATTAAGCACTCAAAACCATCTCGAGCCCCTCGGGACCCCAACCAAACATACCAACACCTCATATATAATCATTCAAACTTAGTTGCACCCCCGAAGATCTAAAAATAACATCAAAACACCAAAATCACATCAAATTCAAGTTTAAGAACTTTGAAATTTCTAAAATCCTCCAACGATGCCGAAACTATCCTAAACAACTCCGATTGACCTGAAATTTCGCAGACATATCAAAAATGACATTACGAACCTGTTTCAACTTTCAGAATTCCATTCCGACCCTGATAGCCTATTTTCCATTGCCGACCGAAAATCACCAAAAACTAGCTTTCGCCAATTCAAGCCTAATTCTACATCGATCCTCACCAAAATATTCTGAACACACTCCTAAGTCCCAAATCACCTAACGAAGCTATTCGAGCCATAAAATTCGCATTCTGAGGTCGTTTACTAATAAGTCAACTCTCAGTTGACTTTTTCAACTTCAAGGCTATTTTTAAAGACTAAGCGACTGAACTCTCACTACAACCATTTCGATTTCAAGCCTACCAACTCTAACACATCAATAACAGTATAACCAACCTATGATAAGTCAATAAAAATAATAATAATAATAATACAATTTCTACGGGACGACCGACTGGGTCGCTACAGAAATAATCTCTTTAAAATATCAAAAGGCCATTAAAAGGTACCAGAACACAAATCATATCAAGTGTTTCTGGATGAATAAAATAATCTTATTGTCTCAAATTGTCATTTGCTTTAAGCATGTAATAATACTTTCTCAATTCATTCTAAAATAATGAAACAATAATCAAATTCAATGTAAAATTTATTACAATCGTCCCTATTTTTTTTTTTAAAAGGCATTTTAATGTAAGACAAAGTTATTATTACATATAAATGTACACTAAGCCTTGAACATACTAAAACACCAACAATGAGAAGAAAAAAAAACTTATGTACAAAGATGAAAAGGAGAAGAATGGTCAATGAAGAAAAAGAGACAATAAAAGAGAAGATTGTGATTTAGTATTTATAGTAATCAAACTACAAATAATAACTTATATTGAGTAATAGGAAAAGAAAATTTTGTGGTCAACATATAACGGATGCAATTTTTGAAGTTTATATTTGAATTTGAGGGAGTTCGGTGAAGATTCGAGTTGAATTTTGGTTAAAATTTTAGAATGAAACTCGAAAAAGCAAACATAAATAAATTATATATTTTTTGTATGTCAGTTGTACAATCGATATACAAAATATATACAACTAACGTAATTTTTTATAAGTTGTATACAAATTAGATGTAAAATTGTAACTTTGGACCGACTCTGAACAACAAAAATTTGTATTCCAGTTGTACATAAATCATAGATTTGTATATATTTTGTGAAAAAAGTTTAGTTACTTTCTTCAATAGAACTAAATTGCGTAAATAAGTTTACAATTTTGTATACATACAAAAATATCCCACAATATTTTAGCCCAGTAAGAATAAGAATAGGCAACAAGCAAAAAACTGAGAAGGCCTTTGTTGAATTACGTCCAAATTCCCACATCCGATTGGGATGAATGATTTGATATCTTTATATAGTTGTGAATATTTTTTATTTCTTGAATTAATTTTTGGATTGAGTTATACAAACTCAAACGTATGAGGAGTCATAATTCCCGCATTGCTTGTGGATGAGTGATTTAATCTCTTTATTTGATCTCGGACAAACAAATTAATTTTTAGGATTGAGTTAATTAGCTAGTCTCAACTTTCTATCAAAATATAAATTTTACTCTCAACTTACATAAGATGAAGATACAACAAGTTGCTCTATTGCTCTTTAGCTTGTAATGTTAGTAATTTAATTCAACGTTAATATGTATGTTGCTTTTGCTATTCCTATGTAGGGATACAATGTCAACTCTAATAGGGCTGCCATTCCTTCAACGAGAACTCGTAAACCGAGGGTATGATGGTCAAAAGAAATTTCATTTTTCTTCTTCTCTTGAATATTATTTTTTAAAATTGTATAAATGTAGGCTAACTACGGTAGAAGAAGAATGCCAATATTGCGTGGATCGTCTTCGCGTTCAAGAGTATGTCTAATACGTAATTTATATTCATGGTTTATATTTAATATATATGTGAAATTTATTTTGTCATAAATTTATCTTTGAAAATGCATGCTAGTTTGTGTATTGGTTCCAAATTGGTAATAAAAAAAAAATCGTACTAGGTGTTTAGTCATTTATATAAATTCTTAGCTCATTAAATCACCTAACTATAATACGTTAAAAGACGTATATATTTGTATTTATTTATTTATTTATGAAATGAATGCAGAGAGGAGTCATTCAGAGAAAATACATGGAGACTACAAATCATCAAAATCCAAACGTTTCACGGAATACCAACATGGATCATCGACAGGAGCCACGAAATCCACGGACTATGTAATAAGAAATATTTATTACTACCAATTATGCATCTTTCTAGTAGTATATATATCCTTATATTAATAAAAAAAATCCATAATTTATTAATTAAAATAAAGAAGAGATTGTGAAATCAATTGGTGACTAGCACAATTATTTGCTACCTCATCCATGAAATTTCATTTCCGTCTTGCATCTAATGTTACTAATCACGCTTAAAAATATGAAAGGTGATTTTTTCATGTGGTTCTTTAAGAGAAAGAACCTTATTTATTTGGTTTTTTAATTTTTATATGTGCTTGGCTAGTTTTGGTAAGTCTGACTAATGGCTAGAGATTGGTAAATTGAGACATTTGTGTAAGTTTTCCAAAAATTTATAGACAAACGGGCCTATGTTTCCTGCTGGTAATTACCCAAATGTGAAGACCCAAAAGGTCATCCTGTGATGACCCGAAAGGTCATCTTGTGTAAGTTTAGCAAAAGCTGTGTTCCGAGGCCCCGAAACCCTCCGTTAATCTCACCTCGATGTGCGTGCACATTCCAGGCGCGTAGCCGGGAAGCTTTTATGTGGAAATGTGTTAAACAGTTGAATTGATGATAATTAATGGAATAAAGTTGACTTTGGTCAATATTTTTGGTAAACGGACCTAGACCCGTGATTTGACGGTCCTTGAGGGTCCATAGGAAAATATGGGACCTGGGCGTATGATCGGAATCAAATTCCGAGGTCCCAAGTTCGAGAAATAAATTTTTAAAGAGAATTGTTTTCTGAAAATAAGAAAGACTTGTGAAAATGAACTTTGATGTGAAATCGGTGTTACCGAGCCCGTATTATGGTTCCGGAGCCCGGAACAGGTTCAATATGTGTTATGTGAGTTATCTGTGAAATTTGGTAAGAAACGGACTTGATTTGACGTGGTTCGGATCAAAATTGGAGAATTTAGAAGTTTATGAAGTTTGAGAAAATTCTATAGATTTTGTAGTTTAATTCATTGTTTTTGATGTTATTTTGGTGGTTATATTACTTGAATAAGTTCGTAGGATGATTTTGAAGTCGTGTGTATATTTGGTATTGAGCCCCGAGGGCTCGGGTGAGTTTCGGGTAGGTGTCGGGGTGCTAAACTTAGGAAATTTCTGGTGTTTTAGGTTGTATCTGGTGTCCAATTAATCCTTCTCTGCGACCGCGGTGTATTGCATGCGATCACGATGTTCAATTTGGGAAGGGGGTGAATTTTCTTTGCGCGATCGCAAAGATCTGAGTGCGAACACGGAGCCTTAGGGTTTAGCTCTACGCGATCGCACCCCTATGTTCGCGATCGCGTAAGTCTCTTGTGGGGTTGGGGGCTAGGCAGATAATTATTCTACGCGAATGCGTTCTTTCACTAGCGATCGCGTGGGTCCACGTCCGGGTTCTCTGCGATCGCACTCCTTAATTCGCGATCGCGTAAGTCCGAAGTCCAGTACTCTCCGCGATCGCAGCCGTTCTGTCGCGATCGCGTAGAGTAAAATTCCCCAGTTATTTAAAAGTGTCCAAAATAGAATCCCATTACGGGATTTTCATAATTTTCACCATCTCCTTCTTCTCCAAACCCCATAGCCGATTTCCAAGCTGCTCTTCCTCCATAACCACTTAGGTAAGTAGTCTTAGCTCTAATTTCTTCCATTTTCTTCATCAATCATTAGATTCTAGGCCTAAAAACATGAAATCAAAGGTAGAAATAGGGGGTTTTTGATAGAGTTAGGGCTTTTGGAAATTTTTGGGAATTCAACCTCATTTTGGGGTCGGATTTCGAAACAAATTGCATATTCGAATTCATGGGGGAATGGGTGATCGGGTTTTTGTCCGAACCTCGAGTTTGGACCAAGCGGGCTCGGGGTCGAATTTTGGTATTTTTGGAAGAATTATGGGAAATGTATAATTAGGCTTTGGGATTGAGTTATTGATGTTATTAAGTCAATTATGTCTAGATACTATCGTTTCAGAGTCGGATTGAAGATGAAATGTCGTGATTGAGGCTTGACTTGAATTCTTGGAGCCGAGGTAACTGTTTGGCCTAACCTTAGCTTGAGAGAGTAGGTATAGACTCTTATTTTCTATGTGTAATTAATTTCCAACGTATAGGTGAGGTGACGGGTACCTAGATGTTGTTGTCAAGCATGCCCGTGAGTCGATCTTCGATGAGTTATTTAATGTTATTTGATATTCTCTGTGTTGTGAATTATTGGGAACCTTGGAAGTGGTACCTTAAGGTTACTTCATGATGTAGAAAATTATTGATTATGTGTTCGGTCGAGGATTTTACTGTTGACCTTATACCTCTGAGTGAGATTGGTTGTAGCTGAGTCCCTTGCCGGGACAGTAGACTTTTGTTGATTATTTCTGTACATTTGAAATGTCGTATTGCTAAACTTTCACATCAATTGTTGCTTTTACACTCATCATGCACGAGTGAACATTTCGTGCGGAGTGATTATTATTTATGCACGAAGGAACATTCCGTGCCAATGATTATTATTTATGCACGAAGGAACATTCCGTGCCGATGATTATTATTTGTGCACGAAGGAACATTCTGTGCCGATGATTATTATTTATGCACGAGGGAACATTCCGTGCCAATTGATTATATTTATGCACGAGGGAACATACTGTGCCGATTGATTATTATTTATGCGCGAGGGGACATTCCCTGCTGATTGATTATTATTTATGCGCGAGGGGACATTCCGTGCCGATTGATTATTATTTATGCACGAGGGGACATTCTGTGCCGAGTCATTATTGTTTATGCGCGAGGGGACATTCCGTGCCGTTTGATTTTGAGGTTATACACGAGGGGTCATGCCATGTTTTCCCCTGTCTATTATACTTGTTCGGGCTGATATTTCCTGTTTCACATCTACATTTCCATTAGTACTTTATTCTACTGTTTTAGAAATTGTTGCCTCTCTTATCCCCAGCATGTTCTTCCCCGTAACAATATTCTTGTTTATTTTCTGCTATACTATTGAACAACACATGTACAATTTGTTGTCGTGTCCTAGCCTCCTCACTACTTCGCTGAGATTGGGCTCGACACTTACTCAGTACATGGGCTCAGTTGTACTGATGCTACACCTGCACTTCTTTATGTTGTGCAGATTACGCAGCTAGACCCAGTGGACATCCTTAGTGGGAGTGTCCTTCAGTCCATTCCAGACGACACCGAGGTAGTTCTGCATGGCGTTCGTGGATCTCCACGTCCCTGTCTATCTTTCGTTCTGTAATTTATGTGTTTTTCAGATAGATACATCATTTTATTTTCAGATTGTTGTTTTTAGTCAAATCTTAGACTGGTTCGTGAGGTTGTGACTCCACTTCTGGGTTTGTACTTAAAAGGATTTCTTCGTTATTAGCTATTGTCATTTAGCCTTATGTTAATGCTTCCGCACTTTATCTCTATTATCTAGTCAGTGTTTGTTATTTTCACTTGTTAATAAATCAATTCAGTTAACACGTTGGCTTGCCTAGTGGGTGCAATGCTAGGCGCCATCACGGCCTGAAGGTGGGATTTCGGGTCGTGACAAGTTGGTATCAGAGCACTAGGTTGCTTAGGTCTCACAACTCACAGACAAACATGGTAGAGTCTGAGGGATCGGTACGGAGACGTCTGTACTTATCCCCCAGAGGCCGCAAAGTTAGGAATAACTTCACTTTTCTTCTTTTCTGTCGTGCGATTTGAAGTCTAAATGCTAATTGAGTTTCAATTCTATTCTCTTGCAGATTGACGAGAACTCGTGCTTCCTCATCTACTGGTCAGCAGCCTGATTCTCCTGTTGCAGCTCCTACGAGGGGCTGAGGCCGAGGCCGTATTAGATGCCGAGGCAGGGGCAGGGCACAACCCAGGGCAGCAGCCCCAGTAGAGGACCCACAGGTAGACTTTGCCGGTGAGGTTCCTACCCAGACGGTTCCAGTTAGACCAGCTCAGTTCCCAGAGGGGTTCATTGCCACCCCTGTGCTTTAGGACGCTCTAGTCCGCTACTCGTACTAGAGTGGGACTCACGGAGAGTGTGGCTCAGGTCGGTCTTCTTCCTACTGCACCAGTCGTCTCTCAGGCTGGGGGAGGGACCCAGACTCCTGCTACTCGCACACCAGAGCAGCTAGATCCTCAGTTCCAGACTCCGGTACCTTAGACAACCAGAGTAGCTCAGCCGGGCATTGTGGCCTCGGCAGTTGAGGCAGCAGCTATGTCAGCAGATGCATTATGGAGATTAGATATATTCACCAAGTTATTCACTACTACATTTACTGGTGCAGCATCAGAGGATCCCCAAGATTATTTGGACAGCTGTAATGAGGTTCTTCGGGAACATGGGCATAGTAGAGTCCAATGGAGTTGATTTTGCTACTTTTCGTCTTTCGGGTTCCACCAAGACTTGGTGGAGAGACTATTTCTTGACCAGGCCATCTGGGTCTGCATCATTGACTTGGGCTCAGTTCTCCGAGTTATTTGTGGGGATGTTCCTTCCAGTTACTCAGATGGAGGATCTTCGGAGGGAGTTTGAGCGCCTCCAGCAGGGATATATGTCTGTCACTCAGTACGAGATCAGGTTCATCACTCTAGCTCGGCATGCTATTATGATACTCCCCACTGATTGTGAGAGAGTGAGGAGGTTTATTAAGGGTTTGGCTCAGCCCATCAGGCTTCAGATGGCCAAGGAGTCAGGTACTGATATTTCATTCCAGGATGCGGCCAATGTGGCCAGGAGGATTGAGATTATTATGTCACAGGGTGGTGGTCAGGGGGCTGACAAGAGGCCCCGTCACATCGCTAGATTCAGTGGGGCCTCATCTGGGGGCAGGGATTCTTCAAGTAGAGGGCATCCTCTCAGACCCTATCAGTCGGCACTTCAGGTGGCTCACAGTGCACCGCCAGCTCCTATTGGTGCACCACCAACACCTATCAGTGCACCGTCGCTTTAGAATTTCCAGGGTGGTTATCAGGGTCGACAAGGCCAGTTCCAAAGTCAGCAGCCACATCAGCAGACACCTTGTTATTCTTGCGGTGGTTTGGGGCATATTTCCAAGTTTTGCCCCCGAGGTTCTTGTGGGTCTCAGTATCAGGGTTCCCGTTCCATGGTTCCCGCATCAGGTGCACCCCCACGCCCTCAGCCAGATAGGGGTGGCGGTCGGGGTGCCAGAGGTATAGGTCAGACTCATAGAGGTGGAGGACATACCACGAGAGGTAGAGGTCAGGCCGCACTAGGTCGACCCAGAGACGATCAGGTTGGAGGGGCTCAGCCCCGGTGCTATGCTTTTCCTGCCAGGCCTGATGCTGAGGATTCTGATGCAGTTATTACAGGTACGGTTTCAGTTTGCAGCCGAGAGGCTTCGATGTTATTTGATCCGGGTTCTACATTCTCCTATGTGTCTTCATATTTTGCCCTTTATTTGAGTATGCCCCGTGATTCCTTGAGTACTGTTGTGCATGTGTCTACACCGGTGGGTGATTCTAAAGTGGTAGATTGAGTATACCGTGCTTGTCTAGTAGCTATTGGTGGTCTGGAGATGCAAGTTGATCTTTTGCTCATTGATATGGTTGACTTTGATTTTATATTGGGGATGGATTGGTTATCCCCCTATTATGCTATCCTGGACTGTCATGCAAAGACAGTGACCTTGGCCTTGCCAGGGGTGCCTCGTTTGGAGTGGAGGGGGACTCCTAGTCATTCTTCTGGTAGAGTTATTTCTTATATGAAGGCTCGGGGCATGGTCGAGAAGGGTTGTTTGGCCTATCTGGCCTATGTTCGTGATTCTAGCGCCGAGGTTCCTTCCCTGGAGTCTGTGCCCGTGGTTCATGTGTTTCCAGAGGAATTCCCTACTAACCTGTCGGGTATGCCACCCGACAGGGATATTGATTTTTGTATTGAGTTAGCTCAGGGAAACCAGCCTATTTCTAATCTGTCGTATCGTATGGCCCCGCCAGAGTTGAAGGAGTTGAAGGATCAGTTGCAGGATTTGTTGGATAAAGGCTTCATTAGGCCTAGTGTCTCTCCTTGGGGGTGCTCCAGTATTGTTTGTCTAGAAGGAAGATAGCTCGATGAGGATGTGTATTGACTACCGGTAGTTGAATAAGGTTACTATTAAGAACAAGTATCCTTTGCCGAGGATTGATGATTTATTCGACCAGCTTCAGGGTGCTTCAGTGTTTTCCAAGATTGACTTGAGATCTGGTTACCACCAGCTGAGGATTAGGGCGTCTGATGTCCCTAATATAGCAATTCGCAATCGTTATGGGCATTGTGAGTTCTTGGTGATGCCATTTGGGATGACAAATGCCCCTGCTGCTTTCATGGAGTTTATGCACCGAGTGTTCAGGCCTTATTTGGACTCATTTGTGATTATTTTCATTGATGATATATTGATATACTCTCGCAGCCGAGAGGAGCATGAGAAGCACCTTAGAGTCGTCCTCCAGACTTTGAGGGATAGTAGTTGTATGCAAAATTTTCCAAGTGTGAGTTTTGGTTGAGTTTAGTTGCATTTCTAGGCCATATGGTATCGTCAGAGGGTTTTTAGGTGAACCCCAAGAAGATTTCAGCAGTCAGAGATTGGTCTAGACCCACCTCAGCTACAGAGATCCGGAGTTTCTTCGGATTAGCAGGTTATTATCGCCGGTTTGTGGAGGGCTTTTCATCCATTGCAGCCCCGATGACCAGGTTGATTTAGAAGAGTGCTCAGTTCAGGTGGTCCGATGAGTGTGAGGCGAACTTTCAGAAGCTCAAGACAGCTTTGACCATGACACTAGTGTTAGTTTTGCTCACAGGTTCAGGACCGTATACCGTGTATTGTGATGCTTCACGGGTTGGGCTTGGGGCAGTGTTGATGTAGGATGGCAAGGTTATAGCCTATGCTTCTCGTCAGTTGAAGGTTCATGAGAAGATCTATACAGTTCATGACTTGGAGTTAGCAGCTATTGTGCATGCATTGAAGATTTGGAGGCATTATTTGTATGGTGTGCCATGTGAGGTGTTCACGGATCATAAGAGCTTACAGTATCTGTTCAAACAGAAGGAGTTGAACATGAGGCAGAGGAGATGGTTAGAGTTGCTGAAGGATTATGATATTACCATTCTTTATCATCCGGGGAAGGCCAATGTGGTGGCCGATGCTTTGAGCCGGAAGTCAGCCAGTATGGGTAGTCTTGCCTATTTATCAGTCGGAGAGAGACCTCTTGCTTTGGATGTTCAGGCTTTAGCCAACCAATTTGTAGGATTGGAGGTTTCTGAGACTGGCACTGTTTTGGCCCATACCGTAGCCTGTTCTTCATTGCATGACCATATTCGGGCCAGGTAGTATGATGATCGTCATTTATTGTTCTTAAAGATAGAGTCAGGCACGGAGATGCCAAGCAAGTTACGGTTAATGATGAGGGAGTTTTGAGGATGCATGGTCGGATTTGTTTACCTGATGTGGATGGTATTCGTGAGTTGATACTTCAGGAGGCCCACAGTTCCCAGTATGATATTCATATGGGCGCCGCAAAGATTTACCAGGACTTTCGGCAGCCCTATTGGTGGCAGAGGATGAAGAAGGATACTGTAGATTATGTAGCTCGGTGTTTGAACTGTCAGCAGGTTAAGTACGAGCACCAAAAGCCCGATGGTGTGATGAAGCAGATTCAACTTCCCAAATGGAAGTGGGAGCATATCACCATGGACTTTGTAGTTGGACTCCCACGAACTCAGAGGATGTTTGATTGTCACGACCCAAACCGATGGGCCGCGACGGGCACCCGGTACCTTACTCGACCGAGTACCAACGTAACGTATCATTCTTATTACATCATAATATACCTGTGATATATGGGCCTAATAGGCCAACATAATTATTTATAAACTCAAAACATAGGCCGACAAGGCCGTACAATCTTCCACGTATACGACATATGTCTACAAGCCTCTAAGAGTACATAAATGTCATAAAGGTCGGGACAGAGTCCCGCCATACCAAACAATACACGTCTAAATCATACTAACCAAACAAGCAACTCCGAAGCAAATGGAGTGCACCAACATCTTCCGCTGAGCTGATAGCCTACTTGGAGGGCTCTTGACCTGTCTATCGGGACCTCCGGGCATTAAACACAACGTCCCCAAGCAAAAGGGACGTCAGTAGGAATAATGTACCGAGTATGTAAGGCACATAAATAAGTGCATAAGAGACATGGAAGAAATATAGAGCACATGACTCAACCTGTAAGCCTGAATAGCTTTGTAAATCATAAATTACTTTTAGCGTCATGCATATGCATATGAATGTCATGTCGTGCATAGGTACATGTTTCATAACATCATCAGCCTCTGAGGGCATCCCATCATATCATATCGGCCACTGTGGGCAAAATCATCATCGTATACCAGCTGATCAGGTGGTGGTGCGTATATAACGCCATAACCTTTCCCATATCCCATATACATATATATGCGTATATAATGCCGTTTGAACCATATTTCAGCCACTGTGGGCAGCATCATCATCATATACCAGCTGATCATGTGTTGGTGCGTATATAATGCCGTAACCTTTTCCCATATCCCATATACATATATTTACATATATACGCGTATATAACGCCATCTGGTCATGGGTCAATGTGCATATGTAAATGCATGAAATGCATATGAAATACGTCAATAAAATCTCTCGGTACGTCATAAGGCCATTATGCCTCTGATTAATATCATAAAATAAACTTTACCAACATACGTATTTTCGAGACCCATGAACAGAAGATAATAATAATTCTCATGGGGAATCAAGAATATAGATACCCCTACTATTTCTATGAATAGAGTAATTTATAGAAACTGTGTATTTGCTCGTTTCTTTAGTATAATTTGGACCATGCCAAAAGAAAGAAGGGATAGCCTTAACATATCTGAAGTGGAGAAAAATCCGTATGATACACTTTGAAAAGGTTGCACTGTAAAGAAAATACAACCCCCATAACTTGTTGATTGAAATATAATGATCCCACAAGCAAGACATTTTTAAGAAGAATTAACATGATCCAATAAATAAGAAGAATGAGTCTCCGTGACATTCCAATACTTGCTACAAAGAACCCAAAGGAATTGAATACAGTGTATATTTTCTGAAACATCTATGTTGTTTGGTGTAAATGTTATTCATCAAGGTTTTATTATAATCTCAAATGCAATGATACTTCAAACTATTTTACAACTTCAACAGAAGGCATGATAAGAAACAAAAAAACAAGATCTGGTTTGAAAATGTCTTGAATAGGATTTTAGGAAGAAACCCAATTTTGTAATGTTATGAAACTAAGGCTTATAAGGTCTTACACTTACTTACACGTAAGTGTCTTGTNTTCATCAAGGTTTTATTATAATCTCAAATGCAATGATACTTCAAACTATTTTACAACTTCAACAGAAGGCATGATAACAAACAAAAAAAACAAGATCTGGTTTGAAAATGTCTTGAATAGGATTTTAGAAAGAAACCTAATTTTGTAATGTTATGAAACTAAGGCTTATAAGGTCTTACACTTACTTACACGCAAATGTCTTGTAACTTTAAATGGACACTAAGCCATTATGACTAAGTGTCATAGGCCATAGTAATGGCTTGTTGCCACGTGGGGGTGGGGTGGGAATTATTAAATCTTTATCCACTTATTAGGTAATTAGTTAGTGTCCCGTTACCCGGTAATTAACCAATTACCCACATAATTAAAAATTGTCTCAAGTTACTTAAAATTCTACTTATTTTTAATATACTTCATATATACTTTATACATTATATATATCATATTATCACGGCCATATGATACCTTGTATGGTACTAGTCCATAATTATCAAGTAGTATCGCTCGACCCGTACTTTATCCCAAATTGGCCACTTTCAACGAAACTCGTTTTCTTTAATTCGTGTACCCCTTTATCCTTCATAAGACTTATTTATCACTTATTATAAATAGCGTAAGTACGTTAACGTCAAGATGATATCATCCCCGAGTCTACGCCAATTAACTGAAGACGAAGCTTTTAATGTACGAAAATGCGAGGTGTAACATTGATGCAGTATGGGTCATTGTGGATAGGATGACCAAGTAAGTGCACTTCATCCCCGTATCAGCTTCGTATTCAGTAGAGAAGTTGGAAAGGATCTATATGAGAGAGATTGTTAGACTGCATGGTATGCCCATATCCATTATATCAGACCGAGGTACTCAGTTTACCTCCCATTTCTAGAGAGTATTTCAGTGAGAGTTGGGCACACATATTTATCTGAGCACCACATTTCATCCTAAGACAGATGGACAGTCCGAGCGTACTATTCAGATTTTGGAGGATATGTTGCGAGCTTGTGTCATTGACTTTGATGGTTCATGGGACCAGTTCTTGCCTTTAGCTGAGTTTGCCTACAACAACAGCTATCACTCGAGCATTCAGATGGCTCCGTATGAGGCGATGTATGGTAGACGGTGTCGGTCTCCAGTCGGATGGTTTAAGCCGGGAGAGGCTAGATTATTGGGTTTTGAGTTAGTCTAGGATGCCTTGGACAAGGTGAAGATCATTCAAGATAGACTTCGTACAGCTCAGTCCAGGCAGAAGAGTTATGCGGATCGCAGAGTTCGAGATTTGGCATTTATGATAGGCGACCGGGTATTTTTTCGGGTGTTGCCTATGAAGGGCGTGATGAGATTCGAAAAGAAGGGCAAGTTGAGCCCTAGGTACATTGGTCCATTTGACATTTTAGATAAGGTAGGAGAGGTGGCCTACATACTTGCCTTGCCACCTAGATTTTCAGCCGTGCATCCGGTATTTCACGTATCTATGCTTCGGAGCTATATTGCAGATCCATCTCATGTACTTGACTTCACTGGTGTCCAGTTGGACAAGGATTTGTCTTATGAGGAGGAGCTGGTATCCATATTAGACCGGCAGGTGCGACAGTTGAGATCGAAGAGTTATCCTCCGGTTCGTGTTCAGTGGAGAGGTTAGCATGTTGAGGCAACTACTTGGGAGTCCAAGCCTGATATTCGGAGCCGATATCCCCACATTTTCCCCGATTCAGGTATTTTTCTATGTCCGTTCTAGGACGAACGATTGTTTTAGAGGTGGAGATTGTGATGACCCAAAAGGTCATCTTGTGTAAATTTAGCAAAAACTGTGTTTCGATGTCCCAAAAGCCTCCGTTAATCTCACCTTGATGTGCATGCGCAGCCCGGGCGCGTAGCCGGGAAGCTTTTATGGGGAAATGTGTTAAACAATTGAATTGATGATAATTAATGGAATAAAGTTGACTTTGGTCAACATTTTTGGTAAACGGACCCGGACCCGTGATTTGACGGTCCCGGAGGGTCCGTAGGAAAATATGATACCTGGGCATATGCCTGGAATTGAATTCCGAGGTCCCAAGTTCGAGAAATAAATTTTTAAAGAAAATTGTTTTCTGAAAATAAAAAAGACTTTTGAAAATGAACATTGATGTGAAATCTGTGTTACTGAGCCCGTATTATGGTTCCGGAGCCTGGAACAGGTTCAATATGTGTTATGTGAGTTATCTGTGCAATTTCGTAAAAAACGGACTTGGTTTGACATGTTTCGGATCAAAATTGGAGAATTTAGAAGTTTATGAAGGTTGAGAAAATTCTATAGATTTTGTAGTTTAATTCATTGTTTTTGATGTTATTTTGGTGGTTATATTACTCGAATAAGTTCGTAGGATAATTTTGAAGTCGTTTGTATATTTGGTTTTGAGCTCCGAGGGCTCGGGTGAGTTTCGGGTAGGTGTCGGGGTGCTAAACTTAGGAAATTTCTGGTGTTTTAGGCTGTATCTGGTGTCCAGTTATTCCTTCTCTGCGATCGCGGTGTAACGCACGCGATCGCGATGTTCAATTTGGGAAGGCGGTCAGTTTGCTCTGCACGATCGCAAAGAGCTGAGTGCGAACGCGGAGCCTTAGGGTTTAGCGCTACGCGATCGCACCCCTATATCCGCGATCGCATAAGTCTCCTGTGGAGTTGAGGGTTGGGCAACAAATTGTTCTATGCGAACACGTTCTTTCGTTAGAGATCGCGTGGGTCCATGTCCGGGTTCTCTGCGATCGCACTCCTTAATTCGCGATCGCGTAAGTCATAAGTCCAGTACTCTCCGCGATCACAGCCTTTCTGTCGCGATCGCGTAGAGTGAAATCGCCCAGTTATTTAAAGTGTCCAAAACAAAACCCCATTACGGGATTTTCATAATGTTTCACCATCTCCTTCTTCTCCAAACCCCATAGCCGATTCCCAAGCTGCTCTTCCTCCATAACCAATTAGGTAAGTAATGTTAGCTCTAATTTCTTCCATTTTCTTCATCAATCATTAGATTCTAGGCCTAAAAACATGAAATCAGAGGTAGAAATAGGGTGTTTTGGGTAGATTTAGGGCTTTTGGAAATTTTGGGAGTTCAACCTCATTTTGGGGTCGGATTTCAAAACAAATTGTATGTTCGGGTTCATGGGGGAATGGGTGATCGGGTTTTTGTCCGAACCTCGAGTGTGGACCAAGCGGGTCCGGGGTCGAATTTTGGTATTTTTGGAAGAATTATGGGAAATGTATAATTAGGCTTTGGGATTGAGTTATTGAATGATTATTGATGTTATTAAGTCAATTATGTCTAGATATTATCGTTTCGGAGTTGGATTCAAGAGGAAAGGTCGTGATTGAGTCTTGACTTGCATTCTTGGAGCTGAGGTAAGTGTTTAGCCTAACCTTAGCTTGAGGGAGTAGGTGTAGAGTCTTATTTTCTATGTGTAATTCATGTCCAACGTATAAGTGAGGTGATGGGTACCTATATGTTGTGGTCAAGCATGCCCGTGAGTCGATCTTCGATGAGTTATTTAATGTTCTTTGATATTCTCCTTGTTATGAATTATTGGGAACCTTGGAAGTGGTACCTTGAGGTTACTTCATGATGTAGAAAATTATTGATTATGTGTTCGGTCTAGGATTTTACTGTTGACATTATACCTCCGGGTGAGATTGGTTATAGCTGAGTCCCTTGCCGGGACAGTAGAACTTTGTTGATTATTTCTGTACATTTGAAATATCGTATTGTTAAACATTCACATCAATTGTTTCTTTTACACTCATCATGCACAAGGGAACATTCTGTGCCGATGATAATTATTTATGCACGAAGGAACATTCCGTGCCAATGATTATTATTTATGCACGAGGGAACATTCTGTGCTGATTGATTATACTTATGCACGAGGGAACATACCATGCCGATTGATTATTATTTACGAGCGAGGGGACATTTCATGCCGATTGAATATTTTTTATGCGCCAGAGGACATTCCGTGCCGATTGACTATTATTGATGCACGAGGGAACATTCCGTGCCAAGTCATTATTGTTTATTCGCGAAGGAAATTCCGTGCCGTGTGATTTTGAGGTTATACACGAGGGGTCATGTCGTGTTTTTCCCTGTCTATTATACTTGTTCGAGCTGATATTTCCTGTTTCACTTCTACATTTCCATTAGTACTTGATTCTACTAGTTTAGAAATTGTTGCCCCTCTTATCCCCAACATGTTCTTCCCCATAACTGTATTCTTGTTTATTTTCTGCTATACTATTGAACTGCGCAGGAAAAATTTGTTGTCGTGTCCTAGCCTTGTCACTACTTCGCCGAGGTTAGGCTCGGCACTTACTCAGTACATGGGATTGGTTGTACTGATGCTACACCTGCACTTCTTTATGTTGTGTAGATTACGCAGTCGGACCCAGTGGACATCGTTTGTGGGAGTGTCCTTCAGTCCATTCCAGACGACACCGAGGTAGTTCCGCAAGGAGTTCGTGGATCTCGGCGCCCCTATCTATCTTTCATTCTGTCATTTATGTGTTTTCCAGATACATCATTTTATTTTCAAACTGTTGTCATTTAGACTTATGTTAATGCTTCCGCACTTTATCTCTATTATCTAGTCAGTGTTTGTTAGTTTCACTTGTTAATAAATCAGTTGAGTTAACACGTTGGCTTGCCTAGCGGGTGCACCGTTAGGCGCCATCACGGCCTGAAGGTGGGATTTTGGGTCGTGACACATCCTGTGTAAATTTAGCTAAAACTGTATTCCGAGGCCCTGAAAGCCTCCATTAATCTCACCTTGATGTGCGTGCGTAGCCCGAGAGCGTAGCCGGGAAGCCTTTATGTGGAAACTTGATAAAGAGTTGAATTTATAATAGTTAATTGATTAAAGTAGATTTTGGTCAATATTTTTGGTAAACAGACCCGGACCCGTGGTAAACAAAAAATATGGGACTTGGGTGTATGAATAGAATCGAATTCCGAGGTCCCAAGTCCGAGAAATGAATTTTTAAAGAAAACTATTTTCTAAAAATAATAAAGACTTTTGAAAATGAATTGTGATGTGAAACCTGTGTTACCGGGCCCGTATGGTCGTATTGTAGATATACCGAGTTATCGCTGCAAACCCCGAGATATTATTACGGCACAAGTCTATAGGTAGTTCATCTCCTTCTAAGAAAAATATCCAAAGTTTTCATTTTTGATCGAATTCCGTCTAGTAAGCCTCGAGATCTTATGGTTCCGGAGCCCAGAACAGGATCAATATATATTATATGAGTTATCTGTAAAATTGGTGAGAAACTGACTTGGTTGACGTGTTTCGGATCAAAAATGGAAAAGTTGATAGTTTATGATGTTTGAGAAATTCTATGGATTTTGGAGTTTAATTCATTGTTATTGATGTTATTTTGGTGCTTTAATTACTTGAATAAGTCCGTAGGATGTTTATGAGGTTGTGTGGGTAATTGATCTTGAGCCCCGAGGGCTCGGGTGAATTTCGAGTGGGTATCAGAGTGCAAAAAGTTAGAAAAATCTGGTGTTTTAGTGCATTTTCTGGTGTTCAGGGAATTACCCTATGCGAACGCACTCAAGGGGGTGTGAAAGCACAGGGTAAAAGTGGGGTCTGGGGGCAGGGTTCAAAACACTCTATGCGAACGCACCATACTAGGTGCGAACGCGGAGGGGTAGTGGGGCTAAGCAGTGCGAACGCAGAGGCTTGGGTGCGAACACACATAGCTTAGTGTGGGCCTAGGGGATGGGTAGACTTGTCTTGTGCGATCGTGTATAGTCTTCTGCGATCGCGGACCATAGGGGACCCATCCACTGTGCAATCACAACCCCCCTTCCGCGATCGCACAGGTATAATTCGCCCAACTATTTTTAAAAGCCGAAAAAACAGAATACTCATTATGGGATTTTCATATTTTTCACCATCCTCCTCTTCTCCAAATCCCATAGATTATTTCCAAGCCATTCTTCCACCACAACCACTTGGGTAAGTAATCCTAACTCTAATTTCTTCCATTTTCTTCATCAATCACTGAATTCTAGGCCTAAAAACATGAAATTAAAGGGTAGAAATTGGGGTTTTGGGTAGAGTTAGGGCTTTTCCAATTTTTGGGAATTCAACTTTGTTTTAGGGTCGGATTTCAAAACAAATTGTATATTCGGGCTCGTGGGGGAATGGGTGATCGATTTTGGTCCGAACCTCGGGTTTGGACCAAGCGGGCTCGGGGTCGAATTTTGGTATTTTTTGAAGAATGATGGGAAATGTATAATTAGACTTTGGGATTGAATTATTGAGTCATTATTAATATTATTGAGTCGATTATGCTTAGATACTATCGTTTCAGAGTTGGATTCGAGAGGGAAAATAGTGCTCGAGGCTTGATTTGCATTTTTGGAGCCGAGGTAAGCGTTTGGCCTAACTTTAGTAAGGGAATAGGTGTTGAGTCGTATGTGCTACTTGTATTATCATGTTCAATGTATATGTGAGGTGACGAGTACCTATGCATTGTTTGTCAAGCATGCCCGTGAGTCTAATTGGTGAATTACCTGTTATTATTCTGATATTTATTGTGATTCGAAGTGGTTTTCTTTATAAATTTGTTGAATTGCTGAGAATATCTGTTTAAGTACTTGTGATATGATACTTCAATCGAGAACTCAATTCCTTGTCGGGCATTGTTATTATTTTTGTTGATGTCTTCCCCTTGCTGGGTGGTTTTTGAAGTGAATTTCATATTGTTGAATTCCTTGCCAAGTTGTTATTTGTTTATTGATTTGGGTGAGGAAGAGTGTAAAGCACGAAGGGTGATGCCGTGTATTCATCTCATTCATTTCATACACTGCATAGTGAGGAAGAGAGTAAAAGCACGAAGGGTGATGTCGTGCCATGATTTACATTGCTTTTATCTACACATTACATAGTGAGGAAGAGAGTAAAAGCACGAAGGGTGACGCCATTCCATTATTCATATTTCTTTCGTTTATACATTGCATTGTGAGGACGAGAGTAAAAGCATGAAGGGTGATACCGTGACATTATTTATATTGCTTTCATTTACGCATTGCATTGTGAGGATGAGAGTAAAAGCACGAAGGGTGATGCGGTGTACATTTTGTTGAGTTATTATTTCCTGTTATCTTGGTTCGTTTGCATTATCGTTTGTTCAGTTATTCGTGTTTTCTTCTCACTTGTTACCCCATTACTTGTCCCCGTATTACCGTGCTTAATTGCTTATTCCTTGATACCTTCTTTGGTATATATTATAGAACACTGCAGGTAAATTGTTGTGGTCGTGTCTAGCCTCGTCACTACTTCGTCGAGGTTAGGCTCAGCACTTAGTCAGTACATGGGGTCGCTTGTACTGATGCTACATCTGCACTTCATTATGTTGTGCAGATTATGCAGCCGGACCCGGTGGACATCGTTAGAGGGATTATTCTTCAGTTCATTTCAGATGACACCGAAGTAGTTTCGCAGTTGTTCGTGGATCTCGACGTCACTTTCTATCTGTCATTCTGTCATCTATGTATTTCCAGACAGATATATCAGTTTATTTCAAACTGTTGTCTTTAGCTAAATCTTAGACGGATTTGTGAGGTTGTGACTCCATTAATGGGTTTGTACTTAAAAAGGATTTTTTCATTATTGGATATTATTATTTAGATTTTGTTAAGCTTTCGCATTTTATCTCAATTATCTAGTCAGTGTTTATTACTTTCACCTGTTAATAAATCAATTCAGTTAACATGTTGGCTTGTCTAGCGGGTGCAATGTTAGGCGCCATCACGGCCTGAAGGTGGGATTTTGGGTCGTGACACCAAAAAATGCCTATATGATTGAAGTACAACTTCATAAAATATGACGAATCCTAGTTATAGTTCAGCTTATTTTTTTACAAGCACATAGAGCCCTCTCACCTTTTCTGTTTCGAAAACTAAATAGAGAGTGATTAGTGGATTTTTTAACAAGCGCCAAACAATGTTATGTCCCAAAAATTCTTATCCATGATTAGGGGTGGCAAGTGGGCGGTCCGATCCCTAAATAGGTCAAGTGAGCCGGTCTTGTGAGCCGTGGTCCCAGGGTGGTCCCGACCCCTAAATAAACGAGCTTAGCTGTCCCAGGCTAAACGGGTTTTTTTAGGAATCAGCCCGGGACCGGGCCCACGAACTCATGGTCCTGGCTAAAAGTGTCGGACCTGCGGGCTAAGTGTGTTAAGTGGGTCCAATGGCTAAATAGTGATTTTTTTTTAAAAAGAAAGAAATTAGAGAGAAAAAGATGTTAAAAAAGTATCTAAGGCAATGCCTTGTAAATTTATTATAGAATTGTGACCTAAATGTTTGAATCTGAATTTAAAGACAAAAGTAAAAATATATTCAAACCAATGCCTTATAATTTTATTATAGCATTAAAAAAATATAGCAATATATTTCTGTCTTCCTCCCCCTATGTAGTGAGCACAACAAGATGCTAATACCACCATTGAAAAGAAAAAGAAACTAATCAAGATGTGCCAAAATACATGTTACATAATACATACTAATTTTTGTTCATACAAGTTACATGGTATCTCTTACAAACTTCATAAATCCTTCAAGGTTCGGAGGAAGTTCTATTGGTGGTAGCGAAAAAGTAGAGAGAGATTGTGATAGATTGATATTGATTTTGTAAGAAAAATGAAAGAATAAGGGGGTATTTATAGTTGAAAATAGGGAAAAGTGTAATTATAAAAAGTTTGGGGTTAAAATAAACTTGAGGGGAGGGGAGGGGGGTTAAATGGATATTTTCTAAATAACCAACGCTATTTTTTAAAGCACAACAACTCTTTTTAAACGGCAAAAAAAATTACCGTTGGGCCCGTTTGACCCGCCAAGGGACCAGGCGGCTTGAGGAAAAGCATTCTGAAAACTTTTTATTAAAAAAATCAGAAAAATTACTTGGTCTCCAAGTACATGAATTTTAATGAGCTTCATATCTTATCCCCCTTTTCACGAGTGAGCCATTACTGGAGCCAGAATTTAAAGTTTATGAGTTTTAAATTTGATATTGAATTCATAATTTGCTTTAGTTATTGGGTTCGCAATTTAGTATTTATAAATAGTTAACAAATTTTTTAATACAAATACATGACAAACTCATAGATAATAATGTAGCTTCGCTCCTAAGTGGGGAGGAAGCTGCCAAAGCCTAATGACAACACAATGTTACATCTCGCATTTTGGGGGTTATTGGCATCCATGGTAGTGCGCGCTACAGGGTAATCGGATGAGTGTCATCGCGTAGGCGACGTATGCTAACGATGCGTTGTGAAGGAGCATCAGGCATAGGGGCTATGCATGAGGCAACAACCATCTAGATATGTTGTGTTGCATGTCCTTGTCACGATCCAAACTAGAGGATCATGACTAGAACCCGGGCCATACTTGCCGAGCACCAGCGTACATTTTATCTAACCTTCCTTATTATCTTTAAAGGCCGACGAGATCAATATAAATGGTAGATATAGATCATGAACAACCAACAATGAACGACAATGGCATGATTATAAAATTGCATCACAAATGATTTCAAAAATATTTCTTGATATTATTCCGTAATTAGCCAAATTGACATCTTTTGGCTATAATTGCAACGACTTTGCAATTATAGCCCAAACATATAATTTTGTATTATTTTTTACCAAAAATTAGTCTTTGTATTTAAAATACTAAATAATCATTTAAAACTATTTTCTATGCATGAAATTTATTTTTTATAATTACTAGCTATTTTATAAATTATTTTAACTAATTCGAATTGGGTATTTAACAAATAGAACCATTTCATTTCAATTATAACCTATTTAAACCAGCCTAAATTCCTTATCTAAACCAGCCCAAACACCTAATTAGATCAACCCAAATACCTAGGCCGAATCCCTAAATCCTACCCAATTAAATGCTGATCCTGGATTCATTCTTTCCTAAATTAACCTGATGACCTCCCCTCCCCCCCCCCCAAACCTCTCTTTCAATCCNAGTTGCTTGCTCGCCGTTAATAATGGTGGCTCACCACCACTCCTATCCCTAATGGCTCTCCTATGGCCGAGATTCTTGCTATCTTGAGGTTCTCAAGGGGACCAGTGGCCGTTCACTCACCCTTGGGCCTGTTCTCACCAATGCCAGGCCATCATGGCTGGATTGAGTAAGATCGTCCTATTTTATTACTAAATCTATGGCTTCTAAGCCGGAATCTCTCTATCTCTGGGTTATCTCTCTCAAAACCCTAACGTCATCTCTTGGCTCTTTAGATCTGTAACATATCTGAGTATATTTGAGCTATTTTACTGTTTTTCTATGAAAACCTTTCTGATTTTCGAAGCGTCTCTTCATCTTCATAACTAGGGTTTTTGAACTTCTCTTCAAAATGATTTTCTCTGATTTTTTAAGTGTTATTCTATGATTTTTATTGTGTTTAAACGATTTTCATTTAGGTTCTTTAACTAATTATGTTAAAAACCCCTAATTTCTTGGCTTAGCTTTGGGTTCTGATTTTGTCTTTGCTGATTTGTTCATGAGATTTGTGTGTATGCCTATTTCTCATGAATATGTTCTGAGTCTCTGTGATTTTTACCCTATTATGCTTATTAGGGCTTATGATTTGTCTCTTCTTGCCTATACTGTGTTTATTTCGTTCATTCACAGAAATTTACAGTAATTGCCTATACTGTGAATCCGTTCGACATATATGCCTTCACTCGGGCCAAGCCAAGGCTAATTATTACACTCTCATGGTCTTCACTTTGTGTTTACTCTCTTTACTTGTATGTTCTGATTTCAATTCACGTTCCAAAACCATATGTGTTTCATCTACTGCTTCAGTTTATCATGTTACTAATATCTTTCTGTCTATTGTTTAGCTTTTCAATATGTGGTTAACTTGTTCTACTTAGTATACTAGTTATGTCGTAACCCCTCTTAGGATAAGTGTGCTTATGAGCCTGATTATTCCCTTTATAGTCTGTCTAAATTTAACTCTACTATGTTTTTGAATGTTTGTTTATTTGTTACCTAGTTTCTGGTATGCAGCTGTTTACAAAACAATCTGTTACCCTTAGTTGTTTGATTCTTTGTTTAATTTGGCCTAGTGCCATTATGTTCCAATAAGCAATTTTGGAATCCCAGCCCTATTGTCTGGTATTCCTTAAAACTTTTGTGCTTCTTCCTGTTATGTGTTCACTGTACATGCCTTATGTGTCCCCAGTCCCCAATTATCCCTGTGTGAAGGGTTTTTATTTGAGTATTGCTAAACTTGTTTAGCTCCGTGTTTGATTTGTTGTTTGTTTGATTACACAATTCTTGTCAAAACTGTTTTACTGCTAAACAACTCTCCTATTTTATAAAACTACTTCAACTGAGTCTTTTCAATATTTTTTTGTACCAAAGCCTTTTCAAAACTATGTCAAGCACTCTCACTCTACTCTTAGGTCCTTAAGTTCTTCCCCTCTAGTGTGTGACTGCTTTGGGATCCCTGTGAGATCCCTCTGAACTCTGATGCACTGGGCTGGCTCTTCCACACTACACTTACTCAGTTCTGGTTATGAAATCTGGGTGTAAGCATCGCCCGGGATCCTTTAGGTCCATAGGGAACTCTAACACAGCTGGACATGCGAAAGGCTATGACTTTGACATTTGAGGCTATGGAATGTTTGGTACATTTGGGCCTACTTCAGGCTCCCTATAGTTTAACTTCTTCTTTTCTATCTATTTATGTAATTCATTCAGCTGTTGGTTTGTAATAATTATTGTAAACAGATATTGAGGTTGGCTAGTGAAATAGGGAGGGTAGTTATATATTCTATCATTGAGTAGAAATCATGCCTTAGGCTTTTACATTCCCTATATCTGCATTAGAATCCATGCTTAGAACCAATATATTCATTCAAACCATGCCAAACATGCATTAGATATCATGTCTTTAAGGCTTTCATGTTTACTGCTTTAACGTACAACATGTCCTTAATGCATGTGTATGCTTACCACTTAGAAATCCTGCTCTTAGGATAATTAACGCAAACTTTTGCTACATGTGCCTTGATAAATCGTGCTTAACAACTCTATAATTCTCTGTGCATTTTAGAAAACATGCTTTAGGAATTCTTCACATCCCGAAATCATGTCTTAACCATTATGCACTTTATATGTGCATATTAGATACCATGCTCTAGGATTTTTTTCGTATTTGCTTATCCACGCCTAGTTTGAACTATTGATTCATGAAAAGAGGAATTAAACAATCCCGCATATGATTAACCTATTTTAGATAAAACTGGTAACAATCCTTGAATTTTCGTAACACCTAGAACAACATGCTTTTAGGCAAAAACAACTTCTGAACTGTCTAAAGGTTAACATGCTTAAAATCAGTAGGCAAACCGATTAGGGCCCTGCTTCTGAGTTTATGAAATAAAGCTGCATATTTCTGTGCATTGATACTCACTTAGATATCCTTCTTCGGATCCTATCTAATAAAACTGCCTCTTGTTTGTTTTTGAGACGTACTGATTATGTGCAATACTTGTGGAGGTAAATCTGGGCCTCATAACTGCTTTCCTGCATTTATCTTATTAGTCCTATTTGTTCTTGCATGTCGCTTAGAATTTTATCTTTTTTTAAAACCATAAGGGTCTGTCTAGAACTACCTATACTTAGAGTTCCTAAATTCCTCCAGGATCATTAATAAGGGACGGGTAACATCAGGCATAGAGATCGCTAAATAAACTCGCTTAATAACCGCTAAGGGGTGGGGTAAAGGGTAGATATTGATATGATGACCGGTGCGCTAATTCCACGTGTATCCCCTCACTTAGGAGTGATTACCGTGCATTGAATTGATGTGATCCTATAAGATAAATAACTTAGGACTCCCCTATCCCCTCTATATGTGTGCTTAGACCATAAATCTTTCAAAATTTTATTACATATGTGTGCTTAGACTGTCAATCTTTTTCAAAACCATTACTTGTTTCCATGTGTATACTTTGGCTGCCTATTTGCTACTTGCTTGAATTCACAAATCTTGTTTGGCCGGGAACCACAGTTGTGGACTCTGAGGGGTGCCTAACACCTTCCCCTTGGAGTAATTTCATGCCCTTACCCAATCTCTGATTATTCATTTAGTGTTATTGTGACCCTTAATAGGTTCCCTAATGCACCTTAATTCGTTAGGTGGAGACTCTTCAAATCCTTCACACCCCTTATCCCAAAAGGAAATGAATTGTCCCAATAATTTCAAAACTCCTGACCGATCCGAAAGGAGAGGAAAGAGGGGGGCGCGACAACATGGAGACTCTCAAAATTCTGAAGCAAGTTCAGCCGACCGCATCATGCGCAACAGTCAGAGATGTCAACCCATCTAACTGGGGCAGAATTTTGAGGAGGACCCTCAAAATTCTGTAGCATGAGAGGTTGCAATGTCATGAACCATGTCGCAATCGTCGGTTCATCTAAATTTCTTATAATATATTTCATATTATGTCTTTGCAAAATCATGCATGCTTGCTTTAAAAAATAGCTCTGTTTAGCAAATGCTACCCTGATAACTTGAACAGGGTCATCAGACCAAGCAGAACGAGTCAAGCAAAGCCAGCGGGTATACGAACCGACCTTCCCCATCTACAGAACTCACGATTTTTCTTTGGATGTAGGAACAAAGGATAAACACGCTTAAAAGTCACAATTCTCAAAACAGTTGCAATTGCCGAAATTTGCTATCAGCAGAAAGAACAAACATGCTCCGTAGTCACAATTCTCACAACAATCACAATATCGAAATCTGCTACCAGCTATGAAAATCTACTATCATTTGCTATTTATTCTTCTGCATAAGGCTAATCTCCGCTTTCATCTTGATTAAGACTAAGCTCTGTCCCGCATTTTGCATGAGGCTAAGCTCTGCCTCCATCTGCATAAGGCTAATCATTGCCTTCCTATCTGCATGAGGTTAAGCTCTACCTCCACCCGGCATAAGGCTAATCTCTGCCTTCCCATTCATGAGGCTAAGCTCTGTCTCCATCTGTATAAGGCTAATCTCTGCCTTCATTTGCATAAGGCTAATCGTTGCCTTCCCCCTACATGAGACTAATCTCTGTCTCCATCTTGCATGAGGTTAAGCTCTACCTCAATTTTGCAAAAGGCTAATCTCTGCCTTCACCTACATAAGGCTAATCTCTGCCTTCATTTGCATGAGACAAAGCTCTGTCTCCCTACTTGCATGAGGCTAAGCTCTGCCTCCAATTTACTTCTTCACCGAGACTAAGCGCTGTCTCTCAAGCATTATTTACTTCGCTCCTCTTTCGGGCTAAGCTTTACCCTCCATTTCGCAAGACTAAGACTTGTCTTGTCAACATCAAATTATTGCCTCTTATGGGCTGAAATATTGCCAACTTGTCCAAAGGCGTCATAGTCTAACGACATCATCCTCATATCCGGAAGACACCATGTCATGGCCTGAGGATCTCTCTCAATCTTTCATACCATTATTCAAAGGCGTCATAGTTCGGAGGCACTATCTTCATGGCCCGAGAACATCATTTCATGGCATGCGGATCTCTCATCAAGCAATTCATGGCCCATGACATCATGGTCTAAGGACGTCATCCCTAACCGTCTGAAGACAGCTTTCATAGGCCAACGGGAACCTGCATCATGTTTGAATTTATGCACAATATACGCTTGTATTATTCATATTTTCAGGTAACCCGGCGAGCAACGGCTATCCCAGCAGGAGCGATCCCGCTCCAGTTCCTCAACTGTATCAAACCTAACCTCTCCCGTAAACCTTTCATTCGCCCATCCCTAGATATTACGTCCGATCTTGTAATGACTTCACCGGTGAATCCGAAACTACATACGACCTGATTCTTGTAAAACCAGCGATATGTAGGCAACTCAGAAGCCAGAGTACGGCCTAAATCTCCAAAACCGTTTCGCCCGGTCCAAATTGGCCATCATATCTTTATCCGACAACTCTTTCATCCTTTCCGGGTAAAGAGGGGCAGCTGTTGATACCCAATTTTTCCCAAAATATTCTTAATTGCATATATACCTTCAAAATCATGCATTACTAGCAATTGGCATTTTGCCATAATTTTTCTATGTTTTATTAATTTGTCTAGTATTTTATTTCCAATAAATAATTTTAAAATTGCATCACAAACGATTTCAAAAACATTTCTTGATTTAATTATTCTGTAATTAGCCAAAAAATTAGCATCTTTTGGCTACAATTGCAATGACTTTGCAATTATAGCCCAAACATATAATTTTGTACTACTTTTTATCAGAAATTAGTCCTTTGTATTTTAAAATACTAAATAATCATTTAAAACTATTTTCTATGCATGAAATTTATTTTTTATAATTACTAGCTATTTTATAACAAATTTTAACTAATTCGAATTGGGTATTTAACAAATAGCCCCATTTTATTTCAATTATAATCTATTTAAACCAGCCCAAATTCCTTAGCTAAACCAGCCCAAACACCTAATTAGACCAGCCCAAATACCCATGCCCAATCCCTAAATCCTACCCGACCAAATGTTGATTAAATCTTGGCCGTTGATCGATTCTAATCAACGGCCTGGATTCGTTCTTTCTTAAATTAACCTGATGACCCCCCCCCCCCCCCCC
>ML406463.1:29205-50798 GCA_005239525.1 Nicotiana knightiana
ATTCGTTCTTTCCTAAATTAACCTGATGAACCCCCCCCCAAACCTCTGATTCACTACTCACTCACTCACAGCCACCCCTCTCCTTCTCTCTCAAAACTCCCTCTGCCTAACCCTAACCCCTCTCCGCCAGTTGCTTGCTCGCCGTTAATAATGGTGGCTCACCACCACTCCTATCCCTAATGGCTATCCTATGGCCGGGATTCATGCTGTCTTGAGGTCCTCAAGGGGACCAGTGGACTTTCACTCACCCCTAGGCATGTTCTCACCATTCTCAGGCCACCATGGCTCGAATGAGTAAGACCGTCCTATTTTATTACTAAATATATGGCTTCTAAGTCAGAATCTCTCTATCTCTGGGTTATCTCTCTCAAAACCCTAACTTTATCTCTTGGCTCTTTAGATCTGTAACAGTTCTGAGTATATTTGAGCTATTTTACTATTTTTCTATGGAAACCGTTCTGATTTTCGAAGCGTCTCTTCATCTTCATAACTAGGGTTTCTGAACTTTTCGTCAAAATGATTTTCTCTGATTTTTAAGTGTTATTCTATGATTTTTATTGTGTTTAAACGATTTTTCATTTAAGTTCTCCCTTAACCTAACTAATTATGTTAAAACCCCCCAAATTTCTTGGCTTAGCTTTGGGTTCTGAGTTTGTCTTTGCTGATTTGTTCATGCGATTTATGTGTATGACTGTTTCTCATGAATATGTTCTGAGTCTCTGTAATATTTACCCTATTATGCTTATTAGGGCTTCTGATTTGTCTCTTATTTCCTATACTATGTTTATTTCGTTCATTCACAGAAATTTGCAGTAATTTCGTTTAATCAGTACTATTTTATTTAAATCCCTGATTTCCTGTAATTGATACACTTTATTGATTTCCGACTTCTAAATTATTTTCTTACCTTATTATGTGATTGAATATATTATTAATTGGTTCCTACTAATTGTTTCCTTAATTAGACCTAATGTATCTAGCCCTAATTGCTTACTCTATATCGTGTTTGAATTTATTTCCTTGTTTGTTATGCTCCAGCTATACATGATTTGTTTCCTTACTTGTTACATGTTCTTTACCGTTTGAACCGATTCCCTTAATTAACGGAAGACTTAGACTGAATTTACTCTAATTGACTTCGATTTCATTAATCACTATACAATTTTAATTCTTACCTTATTTACCTAGATTTCACACTACTATATATATTGCTCTCTTCTACTCTCATTATACAGTCTCATACACACACGAACCCACATTAGTTCACATCTCTCATACACTCAAAAGCTCTTCTACTTTCTTTGTTTCTTGCTATTGTTATAAAATTAGTCGGCTGCAAGACAAGGCTAATTATTACACTCTCCTGTTCTTCACTTTATGTTTACTCTCTTTACTAGTATGTTTTGATTTCAATTCAAGTTCCAAAACCAATGTGTTTCTTCTACTGCTTCAGTTTATCATGTTACTAATATGTTTTTTATCTAGTGTTTAGCTTTTCAACATGTGGTTAACTTGTTCTACTTAGTATACTAGTTATGTCCTAACCCCTCTTAGGATCAGCGTGCTTATGATCCTGATTATTCCCTTTGTAGCCTTTCTAAATTTGACTCTACTCTATTTTTGAATGTTCGTTTATTTGTTACCTAGTTTCTGGTATGCACCTATTTGCAAAACAATCTGTTACCCTTAGTTGCTTGATTCTATGTTTAACTTGGCCTAGTACCATTATGTTCTAATTAGCAATTTTGGAATCCCTGCCCTATTGTTTGCTATTCCTTAAAAATTTTGTGCTTCTGCCTGTTATGTGTTCACTGTACATGCCTGTTATGTGTCCCCAGTCCCCAATTATCCCTGTGTGAAGGGTTGTTATTTGAGTATTGCTGAACCTGTTTGTCTCCGTGTTTGATCTGTTGTTTGTTTGATTACACAACTCTTGTCAGAATTGTTTTACTGCTAAACAACTCTCCTATTTTATAAAACTACTTCAACTGAGTCTTTTCAATATTGTTTTATATCAAAGCCTTTTCAATACTATGTCAAGCACTCTCACTCTACTCTTAGGTCCTTAAGTATGCCCTCCAGTGTATGACTGTTTTGGGATCCCTGTGAGATCCCTCTGAACTCTGATGCAGTGGAGCTGGCTCTTTCACACTGCACTTACTCAAATCTGGTTATGAAATTTGGGTGTGAGCACTACCCGGGGTCCTTGAGGTCCTTAGGGAACTCTGACATACCCGTACATGCAAAAGGCTATGACTTTGGCATTTGAGGCTATGGAAAGTTTGGTACATTTGGGCCTACTTCAGACTCCATATAGTTTAACTTCTTCTTTTCTATCTATTTATGCAATTCATTCAGCTATTGATTTGTAATAATTATTGTAAACATATAATTAGTTGGCTAGTGAAATAGGGAGGGTAGTTATATGTTCTATCATTGGGTAGAAATCATGCCTTAGGCTTTTACATTCCCTATATCTGCATTAGAATCCATGCTTAGAACCAACATATTCATTCAAACCATGCCAAACATGCATTATATATCATGTATTTAAGGCTTTCATGTTTACTGCTTTAACGTACAACATGTCCTTAATGCATGCGTATTCTTACCACTTAGAAATCCTGCTCATAGGATAATTAACGCAAACTGTTGCTACATGTGCCTTCGCAAATCTTGCTTAACAACTCTGTAATTCTCTGTGCATTTTAGAAATCATGCTTTAGGTATTCTGCACATCCCGAAATCATGTCTTAACCATTCTACATTTTATATGTGCATATTAGATACCATGCTCTAGGATTTCGTTCATATTTGCTTAGCCACGCCTAGTTTAAACTATTGATTCATGAAAAGAGGAATAAAACAATCCCGCAAATGATTATCCTGTTTTAGATAAAACTGGTAACAATCCCTGTATTTTCGGCAAAAACAACTTCTGAACTGTGTAAAGGTTAACATGCTTAAAATCAGTAGGCAAAATGATTAGGGCCCTGCTTCTGAGTTTATGAAATAAAGCTGCATATTTCTGTGCATTGATACTCACTTAGATATCCTGCTTAGGATCCTATCTAATAAAACTGCTTCTTGTTTGTGTTTGAGACGTGCTGATTATGTGCATTACTTGTGGAGGTAAATTTGGGCTCATAACTGCTTTCCTGCATTTATCTGATTAGTCCTATTTGCTCTTGCATGTCGCTTAGAATTTTATCTTTTTTGAAAACCTTAAGGGTATGTCTTGAACTACCTATACTTAGAGGTCCTAAATTCCTGCAGGATCATTAAGAAGGGACGGGTAACATCATGCATAGAGATCGCTAAATAAATTCGCTTAATAATCGCTAAGGGGTGGGGTAAAGGGTAGACATGGATATGACGACCGGTGCGCTAATGCCACGTGTAGCCCCTCACTGAGTAGTGATTACCAGGCATTTCATTGATGTGATCCTATAGGATAATCAACTTAGGACTCCCCTATCCCCTACATATGTGTGCTTAGACCATAAATCTCTCAAAACTTTATTACATATGTGTGCTTAGATTGCGAATCTTTTTCAAAACCATTACTTGTTTCCATGTGCATACTTTGACTGCCTATTTGCTACTTGATTGAATTCACAAAGCTTGTTTGGCCGGGAACCACAGTTGTGGACTTTGAGGGGTGCCTAACACCTTCCCCTTGGAGTAATTTCAAGCCCTTACCCAATCTCTGTTTATTCAATTAGTATTATTGTGACCCTTAATAGGTGCCCTAACGCACCTTAATTCATTAGGTGGAGACTCTTCAAATCCTTCACATCCCTTATCCCAAAAGGAAATAAGTTGTCCCAATAATGTCAAAACCCCTGACCGATCCGAAAGGAGAGGAAAAAGGGGGGCGCAACAGTGGGGGAGTTGCATCTACCTGTCTATCAGGACCTGCAGCTTGAAATGCAACGTCCACAAAAAAAAAGGACGCCAGTGGGTACCTCTGAGGGCTACTGACATGAAATGCGTGATACATACATATAATATACATAAACTTTTAAAACATATGCCTCTGTGGGCATCATCTTCATTATATCATCCCCGGTCGTAATAGGCTCGGTAAAACGTACTCGGCCACGTGGAGCTCGGTAATACCCAACTGATTAGTGGTTGCACAATAGGAGTCGTACCCGGCCGGCTATAGCGCGTCTCAGTAGAGTAATAGATACATATATATAATGCATGTTGGACTTATTGAAATCATATTCTGAACCTTTCGGAGTGACGTAAGGTCGGTATTCTCCGTACACATTATTAGGGCTAACTCTTCATCAAGAATCTTATAAGAATCAGGAAGTACCAACAACATCGATAACATAAGAATAAAATAAGCAACCTCAATATCAATTGTTCCAAAAGAAGGGAAACAATGTAAGTACTTCTAGCTTCTAAGAGTAGAGTATCTTTGGAAACTCGTTCATTACCTTATGTACAATCGGAGACGTGCAAAAGACGGAAAGGGATAGCCTCACATACCTTGTATATATATTTCCCAACCTCAAGCTATGCAAATGTCACGACTCCTTAGTCTACAATAAGAAAAACGACACTATCGTTATCGTTTAAGCGTCGGAACTATTATGTATCCACCACAACATATTTTACGATGAAGCGGAAAACACCTCCCCTATATATATGACTTCACACAAGTCAAAACAATCACCAAACATCCCAAACAACATCAATAATAATCATATTGAGCCTCCCAAAATCGTCCACCAACCAACAACATTACTACCAAGCCTTTCGATATATATTTCACAAATTCTAGCTTCAATGACTTAGCTGCAACTTGGAAAATCTTAAATACATGTAGAGTAATAGGTTACTTACCTTTAACATAAAGAAAAACTCCAATTTGACCTTAATTGTCCACGAAATATCCCTCTAATGCTGCCGCAAGAACAAGGAAGCGAAATCACCTAGGGTTGATATTAAAAACTTGAGGGAGTCGTAAACCACTTAAAACAACCTCCCACACGAGCTGGAACAACACATAAATCAGAAACAACTAGAAGAACAAGAAACTTACTAGCGCCACGGGATTTCCGACACTTGATTTGTGTTATTTGCCCTTTGTTTTAGTCTTGGATCATGAGAGAAATGTGAGAGAGTGTTTTTAGTGTTCTATGGTCTGAATATACTGAAAAATAATGACTAAAAATGGGGTTGAGGCATCTTATATATATATCTCAATATGTTTTAAACCGCCTATGTGGGCCCATAGAGAGCTGCTTGGTGCAGTCTCGCGAAAATGTGAATATATCTATACTCCGAGATAATATTGATGAACGGTTTAATGTTTTGGAAAATAGAATCATACATCTTAAATTTGGCGGGTAGATCTCCCCGTAATTCCAAGTAAATTGAGAGAAAATCTTAATAACATTTGACCTAAAGTTTAAATAAAATTATGAACATAAGTTGCGACAACTTTTGTCGACTTTTGTTTCATATCTCGTTTGATTTCAAGACTTATGATACGGATAATATATGATTCAAATACCTTAAAACAATACCTCTTTATAATATTAATCAGCCCTAGGTTTACCCTAAAATACGGGTTACAACATCCTTGATTCGTTTTACTTCTTATACTTGTTAACCACCCTTATACACTCTTGTATCATTTAAGACCAATAGGATTAACTTCTTATCATCTCAAAGATAATCTGTTCTCATATTTACATCGACTAACTTATTACATGAGCCAACGTACGTGAATATGGGTTGTAACACCCTCCCCCTATAAAATGGATACTAGCCAAACTTGCAAGCAGTTAAACCCAATGTATAGTCTCACAAGGCTATACAGAGCATTATGGATATGTAGATTATTTGTATATCGCCATTTTGTATTAAGGAAGAGTATTCTCAAGCTACTACTTCCCTCATAGATCCATTTCACCTTCTAATGTGTCCTGCGTCCCCCGGGCATCCTCGTTATCTTGAATCTGGAACAGGTAAGGGTATTTATACTTCATCTCCTCTTCTGCTTCCCATGTCATTTCTTTCATGTTATTGTTCCTCCACAATACTTTGATGGAAGCTACATCCTTTGTTCTCAGCTTGCGGACTTGTCGATCTGATATAGCCACTAGTACTTCTTCATATGATAGATCCTCTATAACTTGTACATATTTGATAGGGATGGTCCTAGAAGGGTCTCCAATACATTTCCTCAACATAGATAAATGGAATATCGGGTGGAAAAATTCCAATTCGGATGGCAATTCTAACTCATAAGAAACCTGTCCAATTCGTCGAAGAATATTGTACGGACCGATACACTACAGACTCAGCTTACCCTTCTTCCCAAAATGCATGACACCCTTCATCAGCGAGATCCTCAGGAAAACCCAATCACCAACCTCAAACTCCAAATCACGACGTCGGACATCAGAATAAGACTTTTGCCTACTTTGCGCCGTCCTCAGCCGCTCTTATATGAATTTCACCTTCTCAATGACTTGGTGAATAAATTCTGGCCCATATAGTTCTGTTTCACCTACTTCGAACCATCCAAGTGGTGATCTACGTCTCCTCCCATATAGTGCCTCGTGCGGGAACATTTTAATACTGGAATTGTAGCTATTATTGTAGGCAAATTCTATGAGTGGAAGATGGTTATCCCAACTCCCCTTGAAATCCAGAACACATGCTCGTACGAATCTTCAACAGTCTGAATGGTACGTTCATCCTGTCCGTCAGTCTGTGGTTTGAATGCAGTGCTGAGATTCAGTTGTGTGCCTAAACCCTTCTTAAACGACCTCCAAAAGTCAGCCGCAAATTACGGTCCCCGGTCTGATATAATAGATACTGGCACACCATGAAGCTTAACAATTTCCTTGATATATAACTTCACATAATCTTCAACTATGTAAGTTGTCTTAACTGGTAGAAAATGGGCACATTTTATAAATTGATCAACTATCACCCATATGGAGTCAAACTTATGATAAGAGCGAGGTAATCCAATAATGAAGTCCATATTAATCACCTCCCATTTCCAGGTCGGAATCTCTATATTCTGAAGCAATCCACTGGGTTTCTGATGTTCGATTTTTACTCTTTGACCATTAGGACATTGGGCTACAAATACTGCTCCTTAACATCATGATTCATCTTTGTCGAGCGGGGATGGATGGAATATCGGGATTGAAGAATCTCAATCATAATCATCTCCCTCAACCCAGCCACATTAGGCACACATAATCGGCCCTAGTATCTCAGTGCCCCTATCTGCTCCGATCTCAATAGCCGTAATTTTACGCTGCTGAATGCTCTCTCTCAATCATACTAAGGTAGGATCTTCATATTGTTGTGCTTTTACCTCGGCTACCAAAGATGATTCTGATGTATTATATACAGTAACACCTCCGTCATCAGAGTCTAACAATCTGATTCTCATATTGGCTAGCTGAACCACTTCTATCACGACCCAAACCGAAGGTCCATGACAGGCACCCGGTACCTTACTCAACTGAGTACCAACATAACATATCTTTCTTATCGTACTATCATGGGTAAATGGTCCAACTTTTGTTCCACAACTTGCTTGACTTCAAAACGTAGCACACGACTATCATACGACAAAAGTAACTCATAGAATAACCTCCTTATCATGTTAAGAACCGTATTCTCACCCTAAAGCACATGTTATAACATTCCAAACTTGTCGAATTTCGACGAAACTTATTTTCTTCAATTGGTTTAGCTTCTAAGATTTCCAATCCTTTTGGTACTTGTTCTTCATGATCTTAAATATTTGTAACCTCCAAGGTAACATGATTAACATACTTTATGTACTTTCAAATATGATCTATTTTCTAAGCTTGCATCAATTGACTTACGAATCTCATGAACGAAGATATGGGGTGTAACTTCATTCCCCCCTTTGGAACATTCGTCCTCGAATGTTAACTGATGCACTTATTAGTCTCATAACCTATAGCTCTTACAAATATTTTATTGTTGTCCTTGCCATCTACGTAATTGTTTTGTGAATAAATCCAAAAGTCAAGGCATTCCCCCCATTAGGCCTCTTTCTCACACCACGACTTGTTGTCCGAATTCTTCCAATCGTGTAATTGTTGCTACCTTTTGTCACGCAGATTGTATGACTTTGTCCTTGTATGTGCGTCTATGCAACTCTTCTCTCATTTTCCCTCCTACTTTTAGTCAATGCCTAGGCCTCACTTTGGGAACATATATACAGAACTTTGACAAGTTGTCCCTCTGGCATCTATAGGTGTACTAAAGTTCTTCGCTTGGTACTTGTTGACAATTAGGACACCAGGCTACAAATTCTGCAATAGATTTCTTCATGTTATGCCACCAATACTGCTCCTTAACATCATGATACATCTTTGTCGAGCTGAATAGATGGAATATCGGGATTGATGAATCTCAATCATAATATTCTCTCTCAACCCTGGCATATTAGGCACACATAATCGACCCTGGTATCTCAGTGCCCCGTCTGCTCCGATCTCAAAAAACCGTAATTTTACGCTGCTGGATGCTCTCTCTCAGTCGTACTAAGGTAGGATCTTCATATTGTCGTGCTATTACCTCGGCTACCAAAGATGATTCTGATGTGTTCTGTACAGTAATACCTACGTCAACAGAGTCTAACAATATGATTCTCATATTGGCTAGCTGATGAATCTCTTTAGTCAACCCCTGTCTACCTGCCTCAATATGTACTAAGCTTCCCATTGACTTACGACTGAGAGCGTCTGCCACAATATTGGCTTTACCGGGATGGTACAATATATCGACATCGTAATCTTTCAATAATTAAAGCCACCTACACTGCCTCAAATTCAACTCCTTCTGCTTGAAGATGTGTTGTAAACTCTTGTAATCTGTGTAGATGTCAACATGGACGCCGTATAAGTAGTGCCGCCATATTTTCAAAGCATACATTACTGCAGCCAATTCCAAATCATGGGTCGGGTAATTCTTTTCATGCTTCTTCAATTGTCTTGATGCATAAGTAATCACCTTCCCATGTTGCATCAATACGCACCCCAAACCTATACCCGAGGCATCACAATATACCACATAACCTTCTGTTCCTTATGGGAGAGTGAGCACTGGCGCATATGTCAATCGATTCTTTAACTCCTGGAAACTTCGTTTCATAAGCATCACAGAACTGTAACTTAGTAGATTTTTGCGTTAACTTAGTCAATGGTGTTGATATAGAGGAAAACCCTTTTATAAATCGCCTATAATATCCTGCTTACCCCAAGAAGTTGCGGAGTTCTGATGGTGTTGTAGGTCTCGGCCAATTCTGTACTATGTCGATCTTTTGAGTGTCGACACTAATACCCTCGTCAGATATCACATGGACAAGGAATGCTACTGAGTTCAGCAATAATTCACATTTGGAGAGCTTAGCATATAACTTACGATCCTGAAGCGTCTGTAATACTATCTGCAAGTGGCCCGTATGTTCCGCCTCTGAATGAGAATACACCAAAATGTCATCAATGAATACGATCACGAACACATCAAGATAGGGCCTGAATACAGTATTCATGAGATCCATAAAAGGTGTTGGGGCATTTGTTAGACCGAACAACATCACCAAGAACTCAAAGTGCCCATATCTTTCCCGAAAGGCCGTCTTTGGAATATCCTTCTCCTTAACCCTCACCTGATGATACCCTGAACGTAAGTTAATCTTGGAGAAATACTTGGCACTCTGGAGTTGGTCAAACAGGCCATCAATCCTTGGAAGTGGATACTTTTTCTTTATAGTAAACTTATTCAACTGTCAATAATCGATACACATCCTTAACGACCCGTATTTATTCCGCACGAACAGGACTGGCACACCCCAAGGTGAAGTTCTAGGCCTAATGAATTCCTTATCCAGCAAGTCCTTCAATATTGCCTTCAACTCTTACAACTCTGTCGGGGCCATCCTGTATGGAGGAATAGATATGGGTTGAGTGTAAGGCAACACATCAATGCTAAACGCAATCTCTCTTTCAGGAGGAAGACCTAGGAGTTCATTTGGGAAAACATCGTGTAATTCATTTACCACGGGGATTGATTGTAGAGTAGGCGGCTTTGCCTACGCATAACGCGAACGAGATGATAAATTCAACCTTTTGAGATCATCTTCCTTGCCTTAAGTTAGGAAATAAACCTGCCTTTCGGTGTAGCAATGGTCCCCTTCCATTCGGTGGCGGGTTCATCAGGATATTGAAACCTAACCATCTTCGTACGATAATCAACTTTCATAGCATGAGGCCAACCACTCCTTTCCCATTATCACATCGAAATCAACCATTTCTAATTCAAATAAATTCTTCAAGGTTTGACGACTACAAATCATCACTATGCAACCTCTATATACCCTTCTAGCAATCACAGAATCTCATATTGGAGTAGATGCCGCAAGTGGTTTAGTTATCAATTCAGGTTCAACGCCAAACTTATTAGCCACAAAGGGTGTAACATATGATAATGTAGATCGCGGATGAATCAACTCATATACATTGTAAGAAAACACAGACAATATACCTGTAACAACATCCGGAGACGACTTAAGATCCTGTCGACCTATTAGAGCATAGGTTTGATTTTGAGCACCACTCGAACTCGGCACTACACCTCTAACTCTACCAAGACCTGTAGACTGCTGAAAAGCCCGTGCTGGAGGTCGAACTGATGAGGAAGAACCAGACATAGATCTAGTCAGCTGAGCCATACCACCACCTTCTCTATTAGGACAATCTCGCATCATATGGTCGGGCTGTCCGCAAGAATAGCACACATTAGAACCTCGACGGCACAGTCCAAAGTGGGCCTTGCCGTACTGATCACAACGGGGTGTTGGGGGTCTCGTCTAGCTAGTATCCCTATGATATTGCGAGCATGATGCCCACAGACTCTTACTTGGACCAGAATAGGTAAATCGATCATACCGAGGCCTCTGAAACTGTGGAGGAGAACTAGCTACAGGTGGCACCGAAATCCTCGAAGACTGGGGCCTAACACTGCCTCTGAGATCATGAGAATACCCTACAAATCTCGTCATCATATGTTGGCCCCTATCCTGCTCCCTGTCTTCCTTTTGCTGGCGCTTACGATCCTCTACGGTCTGGGCATAATTCTGAATATGGAAAATATCCATGCCCTCCACTAAGGAGGTTGTCGTGCACTCATTTATAAGATGTGGTCCCAACTCGTTCATGAACATATGCATCCTATCACTCATCTCGGCCACCATATGGTGAGCATACTAAGATGACCCTTGTATAATTTAGCAAAAACTGTGTTTCGAGGCCCTAAAAGCCTCCGTTAATATCACCTCGATGTATGTGCACAGACCGGGCATGTATCTAGGAAGTTTTTATGTGGAAATGTGTTGAACTGTTGAATTTATGATAATTAATGGAATAAAGTTGACTTTGGTTAAAATTTTTGGTAAACGGACACGGACCCGTGATTTGACGGTCTCGGAGAATCTGTGCGAAAATATGGGACTCGGGCGTATGCCCGGAATCGAATTCCGAGGTCGCAAGCCCGAGAAATGAATTTTTAAAGAAAATTGTTTTCTGAAAATAATTAAGGTTTTTTGAAAATGAATATTAATGTGAAAACCGTGTTACCGGGCCCGTATTATGGTTCTGGAACCCGGAAAAGGGTTAATGTATGTTATGTGAGTTATCTGTAAAGTTTGGTGTAAAACGGACTTGAAATGACGTGTTTCGGATCAAAATTGGAATATTTAAGCCTTATGAAGTTTTAAGAAAATTTTATGAGTTTTGAGGTTTAATTCATTGATTTTGATGATATTTTGGTGATTTCAGTGCATGAATAAGTCTGTAGGATGATTTGGGAATCGTGTGTGTTTTTATTTTTGGACCCCGAGGGCTCGGGTGAGTTTCGGGTAGGTAACGAAAAGCTAAAGGTTAGAAAAAAATCTGGTGTTTTAAGCTGGTTGCTGGTGTTAGGTACATTGCTCTATGCGATTGCATAGGTCCTTCTGCGATCGCATAGGCTTAATCGAGGGGGGTAGTTTTGTTGCACTATGCGATTGCATTCTATTCTCCGCCATCGCATAGTGTACCAATGGCTCTAGGTGGGGGCTGGGTGATCCTTCTCTACGGTCGCACCTTTTACTCTGCAATCGCAGAGGTCTGTGGACTGGTCTTCTGCGATCGCAACCTTCCTTCTGCGGTCGCATACTAGTAGGTCCTTAAGCTCTACGATCGCAGCCCTTTTTCCGCAATCGCAGAGAACAAAATAGCCCAGCCATTTTAAAAGCCCCAAAACAGAAACATTACGGGATTTCTTCCATATTTCACCACTTTTCTTCCTCCCACTTCCCTTAGGCGATTTTAGAAGACTTTCATCACCATAGCTCCATAGGTAAGTGTTCTTAACATCATTTCTTCTCGCTTTCATCAACTAATCACTAGAATCTAGGCCTGAAATCATGAAAACTAAGTAGAAATTAGGGGATTTGGGTAGAGTTAGGGTTTATGGGATTTTGGGTAATTCAACCTCAATTTGGGGTCGGATTTAAAAAAAATCATATATTTGAACTCGTGGGGGTATGGGTGAACGGGTTTTGATCCGAGCCTCATGTTTGGACCGAGCGAGCCCGGGGTCGAATTTTGGTATTTTTGGAAGAATGCTACGAAATGGATAATTAGGCTATGGGATCAATTTATTGAGTCGTTATTGATATACTTAAGTTAATTATGTCTAGATATTGTTGTTCTGGAGTTGAACTCCAAAGGAAAGGCGGTGTTAGAGGCTGGATTGCTATTTTTGGACCCGAGGTAAGAGTCTTGCCTAACTTTGGTGAGGGAATAGGTATCGTAGGTTATGTGCTAAGTTTTTATCATGTTCTAAGTTTGGTGAGGGAATAGGTATCTAGATATTATCTCTACTTGGAAGTTTATTTTTGTTGAAAATCCTCGTTGATGAACTTGTGATGTAATGGTCCTATTGAGGACCCAACTGTGAAGGATATACTTGAAAAGGTTGGTTAGTTGAGACCCTTTCCGGGCAATTTGTTATGATAATGACTTATATTTTCCCCTTGCCGGATGATCATGATTTGTGATTCCACTATGCTGCATTCCTTGCCATTTTGATAATTGTCATTGCATTGGTGAGGAAGAGTGTAAAGCACGAAGGGCGATGCCGTGCCATTATTTACAATGATTACATCATACTTTGCATAGTGAGGAAGAGAGTAAAAGCATGAAGGGTGATGCCGTGCCATGATTTACATTGATTACATCATATATTGCATAGTGAGGAAGAGAATAAAAGAACGAAGGGTGATGTCGTGCCATGATTTATATTTAAACGCACGAAGGTTGATGCCTTGCCATTATTACATTGCCATACATGATACATTGCATTGTGAGGAAGAGAGTAAAAGCCCGAAGGGTGATGCCGTGCCATGATTCATGTTATCTTACATCGTACATTGCATCGTGAGGAATAGAGTAAAAGCACGAAGGATGATGTCGTGCCATTTATTACATTTCTGGCATTATATTTGTTTCATTAGCATATTTCTGATAAATTGTCTTCTTGTCTGTTCCTATGTACTTAATTAACTTCTCCATCTCACTTGTTAGCCCCTTTGTCTTCTCTTGTATCCCCCTACGTATCTGTTTATCTTTTGCTTTGTTTTCCACGATATTTGTTGTAGAATAGGACAGGTTAACGTTTGTTGTCAAGTCTAGCCTTGTCACTACTTCGGCCGAGGTTAGGCTCGGCACTTACTCAGTACATGGGATCGGTTGTACTGATGCTACACTGCACATCTTATTGTTGTGCAGATCCCGCACTCGAACCCAGTGGACATCGTTGAGGGAGTCACCTTCAGTCCACCCCAGAGGCTTCAAGGTATACCACTGACGTTCGTGGACCTTGGCGTCTCTCCTATCCCTAGTTCCTGTATTTCTGTCTTGTCCTTCCTCTAGTTCTCAGAGACAGTCATGTATTTCCTTTCAGACTCTCTATTTAGCACTCCTATAGACAGTTCGTGAGTTTGTGACTCCAGGTTTTGGGGAATTACCGCGACGTTGTATTCTGATGTCTTTGCTTAGCTTTGAAACTTTATCTATTTCCGCTGTTAAATTGTGAACTGTTTTTAGCATATTCTATTAATTTCGGTGTTATCATCTTAGTTTAACTGTACACATTGGCTTGTGTAGCGGGTTCAACGTTAGATGCCATCACGGCCCAAAGGTGGGATTTCGGGCCATGACAAGTTGGTCTCAGAGCTCTATTTTTCTTAGGTCTCACAACTCACGGACAACTTGGTAGAGTCTGAGGGATCGGTACGGAGACATTTGTATTTATCCCCCAGAGGCTGTAAAGTTAGGAATAACTCCACATTTCTTCATCTTCATCGTGCGAATTTATTCTATCATTGATGATTGAACTTGCCTACTCTTGTCCTTTCACTAATCTCGACAACACGCAAAGCGTCTACGACCGAACAAGAGAGGAAGCCCCTTTGGCAGCTACTATCAAGGGAAGAGACAGAAGCAGAGCGTAGTCTAAAGCTCGAACATCAGCACTTATTGTATAGTCTCAAATGGATCTAGATGCGGAGGTTCTAGCTCGATCAGTATATGTTGAACTAGTTCAGATTCCAGAAGGATTTATAGCTACTCCATGGTTGCATGATGCACTAGTCCATTTATTGAGGTTGGACAAGTTACCAAACAAGATCCACTCCATTTCAGTGGTATATCTTTTGAAGACCCAGATGATTTTCTTGACCGCTTCCATGAAGTATTGCACACCATGGGAATAAGTGTAAAGCAACGGGGTTGATTTATATGAGCTGTGAAGTTTAACATCGTGGATTATCAGGTATTGTGACCTATGATTTCGTTCCACGTGGAGGGGGGGGGAGTCCACTGTCAAGGAATAGATTGCGAGGCCGTGTGTCATATCGGTTGTGGCTTGGAATGTATAAGGTCGGGGATTTTTGCAAGAGATAAAGCTGGGAATTTTGGTATGTCTACCTACTTGATAACCCTATACCTCAGTACCAGAGGAGTTATTCAAACAACTTGAAGTCTACAAAAGTCTGCTCAGGGTGGAAGTCACGGCTGCGTCAAGTCATTCGACGGTATCAGAATATGCCATCAGGTTTGGAAGACTCAGGGCAGGATGATACTTTATGTCAGCTAGTGGTATAAATTTCCCTAGACTTGGGAGAGTCATATTTCATTAGAGAACTCAGGCTACGTGCCCCCCTTTCAGCTACAACTCAACTACATAACCACCTGGGGAGATAGGAGTCGTAATATCGGAAGTGGAGGTTAGATTCCAAGAGGTGGAGACCCAGTCTGTTGATACATTTTCTATGGTATGGATGAGGTCGTTACATTAAATGATTTCATTAAAAGAACAATCTCTAATTATTATAAAGTGATGATTTTCTGAACTTAATTCGGTTATGCTTATCTAATAAAATTCTTCTAATATGCTCCTCTTTCGGGTGAGCTTCGTAACTCAAAAATCTACTTATGTGAATACTTGTATTGAGAAATTCTTTGTGAATAACTGTGTTTACCATTAATTGTTGAAAATTTTCTTAACGGAAAATATTTAAATGAAGGAAATTGAATGTTTCGAGTGGCACGATAAGCATATTACTTGTGATTCAGAATCGAGGACCAGATCCTCGCGTGTTACAATGATTTGGTATATTTAGACCGGACCTCGAGCCGCGGTGGAAGTTATGTAAGGATGAGATCCTTGTGATGGAAATTCTTGTGTTTAAATTCTCCCTTTGTGAATTAAATTTTGTTTCTTTTTACTATAAGTACTGGTAGGAAGTCATTCTTGTTAAAGACTTATGTATAAAAATAGGAGTAATAATAATAATATTTATAAATAAATAAACTAATTAACCATCTGTGCGTAATTTGCTAAATTCGTGCTATGATTATGGAGCCTTAACTTACAAGGTAGGTGCCCGCTCCAGGTGGCGTTAGATGAGGCACGTTATTTTGGGTAATTATGAGGTCTTCAAGAATCGTATCTCGATATCAGTATTGTGAAGGAATTGGAGGAGTAGTTACAGGATTTGTTGGGTAAAGACTTCGTTAGGCCTAGCGTTTCTCCTTGGGGTGCTCCAGAGTTGTTTGTTAAGAAGAAAGATGGCTCAATGAAGATGTGTATTGACTACCGGCAATTGAACAAGGTTACTATTAAGAATAAGTGTCATTTGCCGAGGATTGACGATTTATTAGACCAGCTTCAGGGTGCTACAATGTTCTCCAATATTGATCTGAGATCTGGGTACCATCAGTTGAGGATTAGGGTGTCTGATGTCCCTAAGATAGCCTTTCGCACTCGTTATGGGCATTATGAGTTCTTGGTGATGTCATTTGGATTGACAAATGCCCCAACTATTTTTTATGGAGCTGATGAACCGAGTGTTCAGGCCTTATTTGGACTCATTCGTTATTGTTTTCATTGATGATATTTTGATATATTCGCGCAGCTGAGAGGAGCATAAGCAGCACCGTAGAGTCATTCTCCATACTCTTAGGGATAGTCAGTTGTATGCCATATTCTCCAAGTGTGAGTTTTGGTTGGGTTCAGTTAAATTTCTAGGCCATGTGGCTTTATCAGAGGGTATTCAGGTGGATCCCAAGAAGATTTCAGCAGTTAGAGATTGGCCCAGGCCCACTTCAGCTACAGAGATTCGGAGCTTCTTGGGTTTAGCAGGGTATTATCTCCAATTTGTGGAGGGCTTTTCATCCATTGCAGCCCCGATGACCAGGTTAATTTAGAAGAGTGCCCAGTTCAGTTGGTCTGATGTGTGCGAGGCGAGCTTTCAAAAGCTCAAGACAGCCTTGACCACGACACTAGTGTTGGTTTTGCCCACAGGTTCAAGATCGTATACCGTGTATTATGATGCTTCACGGGTTGGGCATGGTGCAGTGTTGATGCAGGATGGCAAGGTTATAGCCTATGTTTCTCGTCAGTTGAAAGTCCATGAGAAGATATATCCAATTCATGACTTGGAGTTAGCAGCTATTGTGCATGCATTGAAGATTTGGAGGCATTATTTGTATGGTGTGCCATGTGAGGTGTTCACGGATAATAAGAAGTTACAGTATCTGTTCAAACAAAAGGAGTTGAACATGAGGCAGAGGAGATGGTTAGAGTTGCTGAAGGATTATGATATTACCATTCTTTATCATCCGGGGAAGGCCAATGAGGTGGCCGATGCTTTGAGCCGGAAGTCAGCTAGTATGGGTAGTCTTGCCTGTTTATCAGTCAGGGAGCGACCTCTTGCTTTGGATGTTCAGGAGTTAGCCAACCGATTTGTGAGATTGGAGGTTTCAGAGACTGGCAGTATTTTGTCCCATACCGTAGCCCATTCTTCCTTATATGACCATATTTGGGCCAGGCAGTATGATGATCTCCATTTATGTGTTCTTGGAGATAGAGTTAGGCACGGAGATGCCAAGCAGGTTACGGTTGATGTTGAGGGAGTTTTGAGGATGGAAGGACGGATTTGTGTACCTGATGTGGATGGTATTCGTGAGTTGATACTACAGGAGGCCCACAGTTCTCGATATTCCATTTATCTGGGAGCCGCAAAGATGTACCAGGACTTGCGGCAGCAGTATTGGTGGCGTAGAATGAAGAAGGATATTGTAGCTTATGTAGCTCGGTGCTTGAATTGTCAGCAGGTTAAGTACGAGCACCAGAGATCCGGTGGTTTGATGCAGCAGATTCAGCTTCCCGAGTGGAAGTGGGAGCGTATCACCATGGACTTTGTAGTTGGACTCCCACGGACTCAGAGGATGTTTGATGCAGTATGGGTCGTTGTGGATAGGCTGACCAAGTCAGCGCACTTCATTCCAGTATCAGTTTCGTATTCAGCAGAGAAGTTGGCAAGGATCTGTATGAGAGAGATTGTTAGACTGCATGGTGTGCCCTTATCCATTATATCAGACCGAGGTAACTCAGTTTACCTCCCATTTCTGGAGAGTATTTCAGCGAGAGTTGGGCACCCAGATTGATTTGAGCACCGCAGTTCATCCTCAGACGGATGGACAATCTGAGCGTGCTATTCAGATTTTGGAGGATATGTTGTGAGCTTGTGTTATTGACTTTGGAGGTTCATGGGACCAGTTCTTGCCTTTAGCTGAGTTTGCCCACAACAACAGCTATCAGTCGAGCATTCAGATGGCTCCACATGAGGCATTGTATGGTAGATAGTGTCGGTCTCCAGTCGGATGGTTTGAGCCGGGAGAGGCTAGATTGTTGGGTTCTGAGTTAGTCCAGGGTGCCTTGGACAAAGTGAAGATCATTCAGGATAGACTTCGTACAACTCAGTCCAGGCAGAAGAGTTATGCGGATCGCAGAGTTCGAGATTTGGCATTTATGATAGGCGACCGGGTATTCCTTCGAGTGTCTCCCATGAAGGGCGTGATGAGATTCGGAAAGAACGGCAAGTTGAGCTCTAGGTACATTGGTCCATTTGAGATTTTGGACAAGGTAGGAGAGGCGGCCTACAGACTTGGCTTGCCACCTAGTTTGTCAGCCGTGCATCTAGTATTTCATGTGTCTATGCTCCGGATGTATATTGCGGACCCATCTCATGTACTTTATTTAGTGGTGTCCAGTTGGACAAGGATTTGTCTTATGAGGAGGAGCCGGTAGCCATATTAGATCGGCAGGTGCGACAGTTGATATTGAAGAGTTATCCTTCGGTTCGTGTTCAGTGGAGAGGTCAGCCTGTTGAGGCAGCTACTTGGGAATTCGAGCCCGATATGCGGAGCCATTATCCCCACCTTTTCCCCATTTCAGGTACTTTTCTATGTTCTTCCGAGGACGAACGGTTGTTTTAGAGGTGGAGATTGTGATGACCCAAAAGTTCATCTTGTATAATTTAGTAAAAACTATGTTCCGAGGCCCTGAAAGCCTCCGTTAATCTCACCTCGATGTGCGTGCACAACCTGAGCGCGTAACCGGGAAGTTTTTATGTGAAAATGTGTTGAACTGTTGAATTTATGATAATTAATGGAACAAAGTTGACTTTGGTTAACATTTTTGGTAAACGGACCCGGACCCGTGATTTGACGGTCCCGGAGGGTCCGTGGGAATATATGGGACTCGGGCGTATGCCCATAATCGAATTCCGAGGTCCCAAGCCCGAGAAATAAATTTTTAAAGAAAATTGTTTTCTGAAAATAATTAAGGTTTTTTGAAAATGAATATTAATGTGAAAACCATGTTACCGGGCCCGTATTATGGTTTCGGAGCCCGGAACAGGGTTAATGTATGTTATGTGAGTTATCTGTAAGGTTTGGTGTAAAACGGACTTGAAATAACATGTTTCGGATCAAAATTGGAATATTTAAGCCTTATGAAGTTTTAAGAAAATTCTATGAGTTTTGAGGTTTCATTGATTTTGATGATATTTTGGTGATTTTAGTGCATGAATAATTCCATAGGATGATTTGGAATCGTGTGTGTTTTTGATTTTGAACCCTGAGGGCTCGGGTGAGTTTCGTGTAGGTAACAGATTGCTAAAGGTTAGAAAATTGTCAGGTACATTGCTCTATGCGATCGCATAGGTCCTTCTGCGATTGCATAGGCTTAATTGAGGGGGGTTGTTTGGTTGCACTATGCGATCGCATTCTATTCTCCGCGATAGCATAGTGTACCAATGGACCTGGGTGGGGGCTGGGTGATCCTTCTCTACGGTCGCACCTTTTACTCCGCGATTGCAGAGGTCTGTGGACTGGTCTTCTGCGATCGCAGCCTTCCTCCTGCGGTCGCATAGTAGTAGGTCCTTAAGCTCTGCGATCACAGCCCTTCTTCCATGATCGCAGAGAACTAAATAGCCCAGCCATTTTAAAAGCCCCAAAACAGAGACATTACGGGATTTCTTCCATATTTCACCACTCTTGTTCCTCCCCACTTCCCTTAGGCAATTTTAGAAGACTTCCATCACCATAGCTCCATAGGTAAGTGTTCTTAACATCATTTCTTCTCGCTTTCATCAACTAATCACTAGAATCTAGGCCTAAAATCATGAGAACTAAGTAGAAATTAGGGGATTTGGGTAGAGTTAGGGTTTATGGGATTTTGGGTAATTCAACCTCAATTTGGGGTCGGATTTCAAAACAAATCATATATTTGAACTCATGGGGGTATGGGTGATCGGGTTTTGGTTCGAGCCTCGTGTTTGGATCGAGCGGGCCCGGGGTCAAATTTTGGAATTTTTGGAAGAATGCTAAGAAATGGATAATTAGGCTAAGGGATCAATTTATTGAGTCGTTATTGATATACTTAAGTTAATTATGTCTAGATATTGTTGTTCCGGAGTTGAATTCAAAAGGAAAGGCGGTGTTAGAGGCTTGATTGCTATTTTTGGACCCGAGGTAAGTGTCTTGCCTAACTTTGGTGAGGGAATAGGTATCGTAGGCTATGTGCTAAGTGTTTATCATGTTCAATGCCTAGGTGAGGGGACGAGTACCTATGCATTGTGTGACAAGCATGCCCGTGAGTCCATTTTTGATGAAATTCTTGTCCTTACTTCCATATACATTGTATCATGAATTATCTCTACTTAGAAGTTGATTGTTGTTGAAAATCGTCATTGATGAACTTGTGATGTAATGGTCGTATTGAGGACCCAACTGTGAAGGATATACTTGAAAAGGTTGGTTATAGCTGAGACCCTTGCCGGGCAATTTGTTATGATAATGACTGATATTTTCCCCTTGCCGGGTGATCATGATTTTTGATTCCACTATGCTGCATTACTTGCCATTTTGATAATTGTCATTGCATTGGTGAGGAAGAGTGTAAAGAACGAAGGGTGATATCGTGCCATGATTTACATTGATTACATCATACATTGCATAGTGAGGAAGAGAGTAAAAGCACGAAGGGTGATGCCGTGCCATGATTTACATTGATTACATCATATATTGCATAATGAGGAAGAGAGTAAAAGCACGAAGGGTGATGTCGTGCCATGATTCATGTTATCTTACATCGTACATTGCATCGTGAGGAAGAGAGTAAAAGCATGAAGGGTGATGTCGTGCCATTTATTACATTTCTGGCATTATATTTGTCTCATTAGCATATTTCTGATACATTTTCTTCTTATTTGTTCCTATGTACTTAATTAACTGCTCCATCTCACTTGTTACCCCCTTTGTCTCCTCCCATATCCCCCTACGTATCGGTTTATCTTTTGCTTTGTTTTCCACGATATTTGTTGTAGAATAGGACAGGTTAATTTTGTTGTCAAGTCTAGCCTCGTCACTACTTGGTCCGAGATTAGGCTCGGCACTTACTCAGTACATGGGGTCGGTTGTACTGATGCTACACTGCACATCTTATTGTTGTGCAGATCCCGCACTCGGACCCAATGGACAGCGTTGAGAGAGTCACATTCAGTCCACCCCAAAGGCTTCAAGGTATACCGCTGACGTTCGTGGGCCTTGGCATATCTCCTATCCCTAGTTCCTGTATTTCTGTCTTGTCTTTCCTCTAGTTCTCAAAGACAGTCA
>ML406468.1:506-85510 GCA_005239525.1 Nicotiana knightiana
ACCTATCAAAGGTTAGTGACTAAAATGTTCCAAGAACATCTTGGAAAGACGATGGAAGTCTATATTGATGATATGTTGGTAAAATCAACACAAGCACAAGACCATTTCCAGAATCTCTCTACTGCTTTTGATATTCTACGCAGGTATAATATGAAGTTAAATCCAGAGAAATGCGCTTTTGAAGTGCAATCAGGTAATTTTTTGGGTTTCCTTATGTCAAATAGAGGAATAGAGGTAAATCCCGCTCAAATTAAAGCTATAGAGGAAATACCTAATAATTTAACAAATAAAAAGGAAGTTCAAAGACTGACAGGGAGAATAGCAGCTTTGGGTAGGTTTATTTCTAAATCTTCTGAAAAACGTTTTAAATTCTTCTCAGTTGTCAAAAAGCAGAATCAGTTCGAATGGACTGAATAATGTCAGCAAGCCCTCAAGAACCTGAAGATTTATCTATCGAAACCACCACTGTTTTCAAAGCCAAAAGAAGGGGAAATATTGTACATCTACCTGTCTGTCTCAGAAATTGTTGTAAGTGAAGTATTGGTAAGAGAAGAAAAAGGTAAACAATCATATGTCTATTGTGTAAGTAAAACTTTGCTAGATGCTGAGACTAGATATCCACATCTGGAAAAGTTAGCCTTAGCTTTAATAATGGCATCTAGAAAATTACGACCCTATTTTCAATGCCACCCAATCACCGTTGTGACCTCATATCCTTTAAGAAATATTCTGCATAAACAGGAATTGTCAGGAAGATTAGCCAAGTGGGCCATAGAATTAAGTGAGCATGAAATAATCTATCAGCTTAGGACTGCAATTAAGTCTCAAATGCTAGCTGATTGTGTTGCTGACTTTAGTAATAACATTGTATCTGAAGTAGAAAAAGAGTTACAACTCTTTAACGGTGTTAATCCAGGCCTATGGACCTTGTTCACCGATGGTTCTTCAAATATAAAAGGCGCCGGCTTAGGCATAGTCTTGATATCACCCACGAGTGAAAAGACACGACAAGCTATAAAGTATTATCCTATCACTAACAATGAAGCAGAGTATGAAGCTATTATTGCAGGGCTTGAACTCGCACGAGGGCTCTCACTCGAGAAAATTGTGATCAACAGCGACTCCCAACTGGTAGTAAATCAGATACAGGGGACTTACATCGCTCGAGAGACTAGAATGCAATAGTATCTTGAAAAAGCATGAGAGCTCGTGAGACAATTCAAAACATGGAAGGAAATGCAAATACCTAGAGAGGAAAATACAGAAGCAGATGCATTAGCTAACCTCGCAGCAATCACGGAAGTAACGAACAAAGACAATACAATTGTGGTTCAACTATTTCATTCAATAATAGACCAGGACAGGAATGAGGTAACTTTCAACAACCTGACCTGGGACTAGAGAAACGAAATTCTTAATTTTTTGCAGAATGATACCGTACCTGAAGATAGGAAAGCAGCTCAAGAACTTCTCCGCAAAGCTGCACGGTATTGCCTTATTTGCAACTCACTTTATCGCAAGATGTTCGGAGGACCCCTAGCTAAATGCCTCGGACCTAACTAAACGGAATTTATGATGAAAGAAGTCCACGAAGGAAACTGTGGAAATCAGTCAGGGGCGAGATCCTTAGTGAAAACACTAACCAGGGCTGGATACTATTGGCCTAAAATGGAAGAAGAAGCCGAGAATTTTGTATCCAAATGTGACAGATGCCAAAGGTTTTCCAATAACATGCATCGACCAGCGGAATTATTACATCCAATTATATCCCCATGGACTTTCATGAAATGGGGTATGGACATAGTGGGACCTCTTCCCACAGCTAAAGGACATGTACGATTTTTACTCGTGCTAACTGACTATTTTACAAAATGGGTAGAGGCAGAAGTGTTCAAACAAGTGCGAGAAAAGAAAGTTAAAAGCTTCATATGGCGAAACATAATATGCCACTTTGGAATACCAAAGGAAATCATGTGTGATAATGGCCCACAATCCATAGGCTCGCAAAGCACAAAATTCTTCGAAAGTGGCAAATCAAGCGGATCACTTCAACGCCGTACCACCCCGTGGCTAATGGTCAAGCTGAGTCAACGAATAAGGTCATTGTCAACAATCTAAAGAAGCGGATGGATAAAGCCAAGGCTTGATGAGTTACCAGCGGTACTATGGGCATACAGAACAACTTCAAAGATAGCCACGGGAGAAACTCCATTCGCACTTGTTTATGGCTCAGAAACCTTAATACTTGTGGCGATTGGTGAACCAAGCATAAGGTTCTCAACAACCATGGAAGGTGAAAATGGCGACGAATTAAGGACCAACCTGGTCCTACTCGAACCACAGAGAGAAGCAGCATTGATACGGATGGAAGCTCAAAAACAAATCATAGAGCATTGTTACAACCGTAAAGCTCATCTCAGATACTTTAAGATTGGGGACTTCATCCTCAAAAAAGTCTTTCAGTCAACGAAAGAAGTAGGTGTAGGAAAGCTAAATCCAAACTGGGAAGGACCTTACAAAATCCGAGGCATAGCTGGGAAAGGCGCCTATGAGTTGGAAGCTCTGGACGACAGAGTTCCACCAACAAGCTGGAACACCATCCATCTAAAGAGGTATTACTTCTAAAAGAAAAGAATATCCCTCGTCAGGTATCACACGTTCGATTTTATTTTGAACATTTAAAAATTTTACTAACTTTTTTAGATGATAGGCACAAAGCTAACCCATCACCAGATGATGATATTAGACCTGCAAAGACGCGAGGAAATAACANTCTTCAAAGCTCAAACACTTGGGGGACTATACGGTATGTAAGGCTAAGACGAAGCAAAGAAGACTATAAAAAGTCAAAAGCTCGAGCCTGAAGACCCATCTACCCAACGAGACAAGTGACACGAGCAGAATAGAAAGAAATCAAAAGAGCCATCCAAATACAAAGCCTAATGCAAAAAGTAAAAACCTTCGAACATATTCATGTTGAAAGGAAAAATATTAGTTACGAGAAAGAAACGTACATCTTTATACTTATTCCAAGTTGTTGTAACAAAAACAGTTAGGGGTAAAACATCATCATCAATGTACTCATTCAAAAAACTGTTCTCAAATAAAACAGTTATGGACGAAAGATCTAAATCCTTGTATTTGTTCAAAAAACTGTTATCAAATAAAAACAGTTACGAATAAGAAAACATTTCCCTCGTACTTATTAGAAAACTATTTCCAAAATAGTTGCGGGTAAAAACCCCAATCTTTATAGAAACTGTTACTAGTAAAAAATAGTTGTTTCCTTGTATTAATATCGAAAAACTGTTACCTATGAAAAACAATTACGAAATACAAGAGTATATCAAATCCGTTAAACAAAAACAGTTGCAAACATGAGTTTTAGACGATAACCAAACACATGTAAAATGTCATGGAAGTTCAAACAAAAAACTTTCCTTGGAAACATTCATAAACATGTGTAACATTCCTATCATTCTATTGCATTATCATGTAGTTGAGACGTCTTCTTCATGTCAATTATAAAGGCCCCTCTTCCATAAAATATGCCTATTACAAAAAGGCACACATTTGATATGACACCGTGCCTATTAAAAAAAAGGTACGAGTAGTCTAAAGCATTCCCCATGCAAAACTCGAAGGTAAAACTAAAACTTCGAAAAATAAAGCATGCACAACACTTAAAGAGTGAAATAAAAACTCAACAAAAGTCGAACTAACATTTAAATATTAAAACAACTAAAATTAATTATTAGATTATACTTAGCCGTATAAAATTTTTATATACATTGTGGTGCCCCTAAGTTGTCATTTGGGGACTTAAAGGAAATCTAAATTTACCCCCGATGGAGCTGGGGGTAACAACCAATTGATACAAAGAAAAAGAAAAAAAGGGATAAACCAGCTAAATCTTTTCAAGAGAGGGGTTGACTTCAGTGGTAGAAGGAGCGGGAGCACTGGAGATTAAGAGGCATGAGCGACTGGAATCTCACCATCAGATGAAGAGAGATTATTACCTTGTTGAGCCTTCTCCATGGCTTCCTTAGTTTTGGCTATTTCAGCACTAAGGTCAAAAGCCTCTTAATTCATTTCCATCAATGTGTCAAGGCGAGAATTTATATACGCCCAGCTCACATCGACATCAACCACCTCTTCCAAATCTTCATGATCCTTTGCCCATACTTGAAGCTCAGCTCTCAATCCGTCCTTCTCCGCTTCCGCAGCTTCATGGGCAGCCCTTAATGGAACAATTGACTCCTCTAAAGTTTGAGCTTTGTCTAAAGCCCTACGAAGGTCTTCTTGAGTACGAGTGAGTGATTGCACGAGCTCCCCTGATTATTACTCCTTCTTCCCCAACAAGTTCTTGAAGTCTCTAATATCCTCTGAGGCACGGGACAGCTGCTCCGCGAACGAAGATTGCAGAACACTCTTATCTTTATCAGCCTGACTGCAAGGGGACCTCTCCACTGCCAATTCTGCTGCCATGAATCTCATTTGCCGCTTCAAGGTAATCCTTTCCTCTTCTAAAGCATCCATGTCAATCCTTAAGCTATCATACTGTGCTCTCCAATTATCAACATCGGCCTGCAACTCTCTTGTCTTTTGATCCGTGTTTGAAATCCTCTTCATAAGCTCCATGTATATAAGGTTAATCTATAAGAAATAAACTAGTCAGATATGGTAAATTACATATACGAGAGTGAAAGAGGATAACTTGCATCATACCTTCAAAGAAGTATGCAGGACCTCATTGGCCTATGTAAGAGCACCGTGGCTGGCTAGCTTTGCTTTCTCAGAGGGACCTATCAAAGGCTTGAGCCATACTTCGGGCTCACTCGTTTTCTTGAAAAGATTCCCCTCAGCTGGAACCTCTATTACCACCTGCCGCATCTCTCTACTGGAAGACCCTACTTCCCTAACAGAAGGCATGGAAGTAGGCAGAGATGGAACATTAACAAGCATGGAAGGTTGATGAGCTGGAGAAGCCATGGGCAAAGAAGCAGTCACGGAGAGTTGAAGAGTTGAAGAAGTTACAGGAAAAGCAACAACATAAGTTGAAATATCCAAAGGAACAGACAACAACTTCTCTCAAAGAAGCAGGAAAGACAGCAGCCAAAGGGACGTCGTCAGGAGCAATATCAACACCCTCGTGAATAGGGGAATGTGAAACATCATCAAGGACATGGGGCTAAATCACAAACACGGAAGGAAAGGTTGAGGCTGTAAGCTCATCATCTAAAACCATTTTCCCTTTCCGTGGCCTGTGCACTAAAGCACCCTCTTCTTCCTCTTCTACGGAACGAGACTCACTAATCTTCCTCTTCGAGGAAGATGAACCAACAATAATTTCCTGGGCCTGAGCCAAGGAAATCTTTGGGATAGATGAAGCAGACACCCCACGAGCCGAGAACCCTATTAAAAGGGGAAAAAAGTTAATCAAAAAAAAGAAATGCGAGTAAGGAAAAAAGCAAGAACAAAAGCTTCACTTACTGTGAGTCTTTACTTTCCAACCATACCTCCTAGCGGGGTACTTCCAAGATCTCTCTTCTGAAGGAGCAACAAATAAAAAATTTTCTACTCAATCACGAATACCGGAGACATTCTCAACAGTATTCAAGATTGCTGAGAGAAGAAAAAAACCGATACGGTGTTAAATAAAACATCTCAAGTCAAAACAAGAAAAAGTAAATGTGAGCTAAAGCATGCTCACGTGCGTGATTCCACTTCTCAGGGAAGGGAAGATTTTCTTCACCCACTAAACCAACAGTGGGTACAACAACATACCGGAGGTACCAGCCCCTATCCTTATCGTCTCTAGGGATTACCAACACTGTTTTGCTTCTAGCAGTCAGAGTAAAAAATCCTTCACGAAATAAGGTAGGAGAGTAGAGGTGAATAAGATGGTTGAAGGTAAAAGGAACCGAGGTTAAAGAAGCCAAACTCCTAAGACATGCGACAACTCGCCACACAAGCGGGCCAACTTGTCCTAAGCAGATATTGAAAAAATGGCAAAACTCAATTATAACTGGGTCAATGGGGGGTTTAAACCCTAAAGTGAAAGGATACGTATAATCAAAAGAATAACCCGTCTTGTAAGACACTATTCTTTGATTACTATTCGGAATATAGACAGGAAAGTCAGACTTCCAAAAGCACTCCCTCCGAACAAGGGAAATCTGACCCTTAGTTATAAGGGTTGGTTATTTTTCGACACTATCAAGAGAATAAGATTGATCTACAAGAACTTGAATATCCCTAGCAAAACAAACTCAGCAGGGACAATTTCATCGACTCCAGGTTCACGAAGATGTTCGCCTCTACCTCTTGACAAAGAACGAGAAACCCTAAATCTCGGAGAAACTGGAGATCTAGTGGAAGGAGGAGGAACTATCTGAGAAGAAGAGGAGCCCCTCGAAGGAGTGGATCCTAGACTTCTAAGTCTACCACCCCTCCGACTCCTAGTCGGAGCAGAAGATGGCGTTAAACTTTCAATATCTATTACTCCTTGAGGTTGGTTTGAAGAAGACATGTTTACAAAGGCGAAGAAGAAAGTTCTTTACAAAAGACAAAGTTAGAAAAGTGTTTCGTGGAAGCAAAGAAAAGAAAACATGTATTTATACTTGAAGACAACCGTCAAACATGAAGAAAAAGGAAAATAATGATGAAAAGTCATAATTGAAGATGTCACTTCGGGACTGGCACAGCCGCAAAAAGCCCTAAAAGGTGCCGAGTAAATGCAGAACCAATTCAAAAAGGACACGTGGTATGAACATTAAATGGAAGTGACAAATGACGCCTATGGTGCAGAGAAGGATACAATGATTCAAGGAAAAGCGGTGGCAAAATATTCCCGCCATAAATGAATATCCACTTACCAAATATCAATCGTTAAATATATGGTTAGTGGGGGGACTATCTGTATTGGTAAAAAAGAGTTTCACACGTAAGCCAGCTTTTAACAACTTAGCCAGTCACGTGGACACAAGAAAACGCAACAGCTGGATGTGATTCTTTGAAGAGGTACGGTACAAAGAGGCACTGTTCAGTAAACCCACGAACTTATCAGCCACGAGAAACTCAACTTGATCAAAACGGGAGAGAGGCACGGTCAGAATGAATCTAGACAAAGCTACGGGCAGATTCAAGGACCCACAATTGATTACTCGAACGTTATGTAACNACGTTAGGTAACCGAACCCCAATTACCATTATCCTTTGTAACGCCTCATTAATGTCATAATTAGTCATTAATGAGTAACCATAGCAAGAGTCGTACGTTATAAGAATCTCCTATATAAGGGAGGGGAATACAACTTGTAAAGGCATCTGATTCTCGAATACAATCAACTTCGATTTTCTATATTTCTGCAATATTGTCTATTATTCATTTTTCTCTATTACCTTGATTATCAGTAACCCCTATTCATCTTAAAAAATAAGCTTTAGTCAAAGAGTCTAATTCTTTGGTTAAACAGTAAGTGCTCCAAGCTGACCACCATAGATATTTCTTCATCTCTCTTGAAATTATGATCCTCTTACTCCAGTTGGCTTCAATATGACTCACAAAAAACCTATGATTTGAGAGAGGGAGAATAATTCTTACTGCTTCCAACATACCCTCCATATGTAAATTTAAATATAATTAACTATATAATAACTTAAAAATAACTGGAATAGTCAGTTAAACAAAATCATAAGTTGTGTACCTTTTGCATATCAGACATAAAGGTAATAATGCTTCCATATTTTAGATTCAATGAGTGTTTCAGCAGCTCCAAAAACCATATCCATGTCAAGGTATTTTCCTTGTCAACTATCATGACCCGATTTACCTTCCGAAGGCATCGTGACGGCACCTAGTCTCTACGACTAGGTAAGCCTAATTGGGAAAAACACAAATTAAATAGAAGCAATAACATAAAGACGAAATAAGTGAGTCTACAAGATCTGTCTCAAAATAGCTCTATACAACGTCATGGAATTTACATGAAAAATCTATCTAAGTCTGGAGTGGAAGGTGACTCGAAGGACTCTGCGGACACGATAGAATTACCTTTCGGTCTCTTTGAAGCTACTGCTCAGACCCCTAGCCACGAAACTGAGCGCTGGTACCTGGATCTGCACACAAAAAACATGTGCAGGAAAGTGCATGAATACACCACAAATTGGTACCCAGTAAGTGCCAAGCCTAACCCCAGTCGGGTAGTGACGAGGTCAGGTTAAGGCACTACTAGATTTTTATAGTATAATAGTTTAAAATTTGAACAGGGAGATTTAATAAGCTAAGGCAAATAAGTAGGAACAATGAGCTAAAAGAAAATAATAATAGGGAGCCCTCTGCTCAGCACATCATATATCATAGTAACAAGTATGCAATGCACTACAGGGGGAAAGCTCCCGGAATCTCGTCCTTAGTCCCAGTTTAAATATGCAATACAGTACAGGGGGAAAGCTCCCGGAATCTCGTCCGTAATCCCAATTTAAATATGCTATGCAGTACAGGGGGAAAGCTCCCGTAATCTAGTCCTTAGTCCAAATTTAAATATGCGATGCAGTACAGGGGGAAAGATCCCGGAATCTCGTCCGTAGTCCCAATTTAAAGATGTAATGCAGTACAGGGGGAAAACTCCCGGAATCTCGTCCGCGTCCCAATTTAAATAAGCAATTCAGTACAAATACCGAATATAATTTTTTTATTTAAAACATTTCAGGAAAAATGACAGGCAAAAATATGGATAAAACTACCTAAACATGGTATACATAGTAATAACTAGGGAAAATTCAAGTAAAACAAGTAGGCATGCTATTTCCTAATCTAAACTACATAGTCGATACATGAATCAGTGGAATAAGAGTGAAATGATTTAAGTCATGGAGGGAAAAATAAAGTTTTAGCAACAATGGCCGATGTACGTACTCGTCACCTCACGCACACGGCGCCCAAACAACATAAAACAGTATTACAATAGCCTAGGGGAAGTCCCCAACACAGAGTTAGGCAAGCCACTTACCTCGACTGCGCTACTCAACTCAAAATCACGCTCTTGCCACGAGTATCTGACTCCAAATGGCCCAAATCTATTCCATTCGATTGCATAATGTAAATATCACTTTATGGAATCAAAATATCTAATAAGTTCGAGGCTAATATACGAAATTAGGAAAATCGTCCAAAAAGTCCCCCGGGCCCACGTCTCGAAATCGAGTGAAAGTTACATATTTAGAACACCCATTCACTCATGAAATCACTCGAACAAGAATCATCGAAAACCGATGACAAAATCCTATTAAATTCTCAGATTTTCTAATTGGGGAAGCTTCTTCCCATTTGCATGATTTTTCACCTAATTTCCTTGATTGCATGGAAGAAATTGTTATAGATTAATGATACACAACGGAAATAGGGTTAGGAATTGTTACCTATGAAGCTTTTCCTCTAAACCAACTCCAAATCGCCTACACCCGAGCTCCAAATTGTTTTTAGAAGATATGAATTTCAAGCCCTCGAATTTGTATAAACTGGCCAGTGATTCTGCACCTGCACCCCTTGGACCGCACCTGCGAAAAATCCATCGCAGGTGCGAAAACCCACTAAAAGGTATGGGGCCGCACCTACGGTCACTGGGCCGCATCTGCGGCTCTGCACCTGCAGAAACCCAACTGCACCTGTGAGAACTGGTTGACTTGACCAAGCCCGCACCTACGAGCCCCTCTTCCGCACCTGTGTGCCTGCACCTGTGGAAAATCCATTGCAGGTGCGAGACACCAGAACCAACAATGGTTCGGCTGTTTCTAAGTTCCAAAAATCACCCGTTGAGCATCCGAAACATCCCTGAAGTCCCCCGGACCTAAACCAAACTTACTAACCAGTCCTAATACCTTATCAAAACGTAGTCGAGCCTCCAAAACATATCACATAACACCAAAATCACCAATTATACATGGATTCAAGCCTAAGAACTTATGAAATTTCCAAATTCTACAACCGATGCCGAAATACATCAAAACTAGTCCAAATGACCTCAAATTTTACACAATGGTCACAAATGACACAACGGACCTAGAGCCACTCTCAGAATTCCATTCCGAGCCCGATATCAAAATTTCACCTATCGACCAAATTCGCCGAAATTCTAACTTTCGCCAATTCAAGCCTAAATCTACTATAGACCTAGAAATCACATTCCGAACACGCTCCTAACTCTGAAATCACCCAACGGAGCTAACAGAGTTGACAAAATCCCATTCCAGACCCGTCTTCCCACAGTTCCAACTACGGTCCGATTTCTAAAGTTTAAACTCACATATGAGGACTATGTGTCCAAAAACTCTCCGAATTTCACCACTCAACGTCCCACAATTCCCAAAGGCAGAAATAGACATGGGGAAAGCAGTTATTAGGGGATCGGGGTGCTAACTCTCAAAACGACCTACCGAGTCGTTACATTAACTACAACCCAGGCCAAGGGATAGAAATGATTCATGCAATCTTGTGCAATAGCCACCAATAGTTTCCCCTTGCAATAACACTTTAAGAAAGTCCCATCTTGTCTAATGAATGGTCTCAACCCTTGTTTGAACCCCAACTTTATCGCATTGAAGTATATGTACATTCTGAGAAATCTTCGTTTACCTTTAATCATGGCATCTTTTGATAAATTGATAACCATATCACTACTAGGATTGCTCTCCCTAATGTCATTTGCATATGTTTCTAATATGTTATAGTCATCTAAAAAGCTTCCTTGCAATTACTGAAGTGACATCCTCTTAGCCCTTTTCAATGTGGAGTTATGTACATTGAATGAAAATTGATTTTTCAAATCTAGTCTCATATCCTTTATCTTGTACTTGGGGTTATTCTTCACCTTACTCCTGAAATATTCAGCTAAAGTTTTTGTTTTGGCTCTAGGATTCTCAAATGCATCTTCACAGTTGTGCTTTGTCTTCAATGTTTTTATCTTAAAGTCAGGACCCTTCTTATCTTCAGAGATAAGGCATACAAAAGGGCAGCCTACTACACATCTATACCTTACACTTACTTTATACTTTTTCTAAGCTTCAAAGGTTTGGAATTTGCAATGGCATAGAAGTTCATGATTTTTTGGCCTCTTCCAAGTCTTTAAAAGTCATATACTTATCAAGCTCTTTGTAGTAATATTATCATTAACTTCTTTACCCTTTTGCATCCTAAGTAACTCTAATTCTTCAAAATCATATTCACTAGCATCTGAACCATAATCTGAACTTTTATCAATATTAGATTCACAATCAGTACCTAATTCACACCGATATTAACCTGAAATTGGCTCTTCGTGATCCCCCATATTGAAATATCTATAATATAGACACGGAAGAAAACATAGAGGGATCACATGAATAATTTAACAACTTTGACAATAAAATATTGAACGTACAATAAATTACTGCATATAATATAGTGGAAAGAATAAAGCGAATACTTTAAGAGATAAAGCACATGTTTTGTCGATTTCAAACCACGGTGGAAAGCAAAAAACAATGTCTTTAAGAAGAAATTCACATGGTTTTGTCGATTTCAACAACCCAACCCTACCACACTATGATAAAATATGTGAAAAGGACACTTGCAGCCAAAGACGATGTAGACCTAGGGCACAAATTGACACCACATAAGGAGACAACAAAGATAACAAACAAAAAAAGTAACAAACTCACATGCAAACACTATACACTATGATGCAGGATCAGAAATACCAGAACATGACAAAACCCTAGAAAATTGTAAAAACTAATTGATTAATCCTTTTGTTCGAGACATAGACCCAATAAATAAAAGGGGAATTACCAGAATAGCTTCATATGATCTTTAATTTGTGTTGTTAAACCTTGCTCGATTGTATCATCCCCTCAAGTCTCAAATCGCCTCTGTTAATGGAAGACCTATATTTGGGAAATGGGGTTTGGAGGTTGTGGTTACTGAATCTTTGCATTTTTAGGTCCGCTTATTTGGATATCGGAGCAGGTTTATGTGGATCCGATTATGTGGATGCATGTCAGCTTATGTGGATGCCATGTCAGCTAAATAATGCTGATATGAAGGCTTGTGTGTTTAGCTGTTAGGTTGAAAGCATTAGTGGCCCAATTTGCTAACGTGGGAGATATTTCTGGATCAATTTACTAACGGAGGACAAAAGTGAGCTATATCCAATAGTTTAGGGATATTATTGGACCTTTTCCATTAATAATAGCATAACGCTTATGTAAGGACCCATAAAATTCTTAACCCAAAACTCGCACTACTACAAAAAAGATCTTTAGAGGCAATACAAAATGGCTTTAGCGGCAATAAAAATAGCTGCGATATCTTTTACCAGCCAATAGTGTTTTGCCGCTGATGTTGGGGTCAACAAAGCCTTTAGCGGCTTTTCTTGCAAAAGCTGGTAAAAGGTATGTTTTATTGCCGCTAAAATATATTATCTTTAACGGCAATTGTTTGCGGCAATTATAATGGATACTAAATCCAATCCGAAACGGCCAACTATACTTCTTTAGCATCCATTTTTATAGCCGCTAAATTCAAACTAATTGCCGCTAAAAGTTTGCATCTCTAACGGTAATTGTTTGTGACAATTGTAATGACTACTAAATCAAATCCAAACGGCTAATTATACGTTTTTTACCATTCATTTTTATAGCCGCTAAATTTAAAATAATTGCCGCTAAAAGTTCGTATCTCTAACGGCAATTGTTTTGTGGAAATTGTAATGGCTACTAAATCCAATCCAAACGGCTAATTATACTTCTTTACCATCCATTTTTATAGCCGCGAAATTCAAAATAATTGTCGCTAAAAGTTCGCATCTTTAATGGTAATTATTTAGTGTCCATTTAATGGCTAATATGTTTAACTAAATTTCCGCTAAAAACAAAATATTTAAAAGTCACAAGTGATAATAGCAATAATTTGGCCACAATTAAATATAGTTACTACATCTGTATAGAATATGATCCAAATAATAAAATATATTAATAGTAATTCAATGAGACATAATATATCTCATTAAATCTTAACAAACAAAAGGAAGTACTAATAAAAAATATTAATATCACAGTAACTTAAAACATAAAAATATATTGTTTAGACTAAATAGCTAATGTCATCATAGTAATAATCCAGAATGATGGTCTTCAAATGATTTCTGTAGCTTTTCAACACTTTGAAATCTTCCAACCGCTAAATTATCGAACATCAGACTGTATCACCTGAAATTATAAAAGAATTGTTATGTGTAATAAACATAGTCACTTAGATGAATCTAAACTTCTTCAGTCGCTCTGATGTTTAGCTTAAGCTAAAACATATCCATACTTTTATAATATCTATAGCAAGGGAAGGTAAAGCTAGTGAGAAAGCATCATGTCTAACAGTAATAGTCCAGAGAGGATTAACTAAACAATATAAAAAAATAACCTCACAAACAAAGAATCTGCAATATGCATATTACCGTAAAGAATATTCCTTATCGCTTCTATCTTTGATGCATACATCAAGCACCTCAGAATCATGAAACCATTCCTAAAAGACCGTACATACTTCTATAAGAACTTTAATTCAGAAAATGTCATGCTGGTGTAAAGCAAAAAGACTTCTTAAGACGCAAGAAGATATATTCTCCAGATCGGGGATTGAGGGTAAGATGTACGCAGTCTTATGATAATAATATTATTATAAAAATATAAAATATCTTGGGACACTCCAAGATGGAATAAGTTATATAAAAGGGATTGAGAGAGAAAAAACTCTATGATTATTTCATCTGTGCATGCGTTATATCAAAGGTGACAATAATATGATTGGATAATATTTTTTGTTCTTACACTTTGTCATATAGTAGTATTAGTAGCTCCATTGTTATCAAGGGTGAAAATAATATGATTGGATAATATTTTTTGTTCTTACACTTGGTCATATGTTTTTGTTTAGAAGGAACTTTCTGAAGCAGAGAAAACAAACAAATGATGCAAAAAATTTACGTGCAGCAAATGAATTAATGATCAAGCAGTTTCTAGTTCCTTATACAAATGAAAAAGAAGACAAATGAGCAAGCTTTATACTGATATTTTTGAACGTTTAAACATATGCAGAAACAAGGAGAAATTATCAGGACAGATTCTTAGGGATGCCATATATAGAAGCTTGACTTCAGCTACAAAAAAGTAAATGAAGAACAAACATTTCTTCTAGAAAGTTTTATGCAAAAGACAACTTAAACAGATCGATAACGGCAATACCCATATCCTTGGCAAACTCAAGCTTTCTACATTTCACTATCAAAGTGTCAATAGGCAGAGGTGGATGGAGTGTAGAAGCAACTGAACTCGGTACTTTTGACACAAAGTATAAAGCTAATATATTTAAATCTGTTTGCTACTTTCTACCTCGTTTACAAGAAGGAAACTCCTAGGCAGGCTATAATAGAAATGTTCAACACATGCTAGTACGTCTTGTACTTCTAAAAATTATCACTACCTTTGCGACATCAACAACAGTGAGAAAAGTAAATATATAAAAGCAAGAAGAATCCAAGGTAATCCCAAATACAATAAAAAATTAATAAAAACCAAAGGATGAAAACTCAAACAGTAGCGACGAAGGACAAAGATGAGTAGTACCATGAGAAAGTTGAGCATTTTCAGCAAAACTAGGCATTCTTGATGTTTGAGGTACTCATTCATGTCCACTATTGGCGTCGGGGATCTAAAAAATATTAACATGTTAGATAAAAATAATTTTATATGATTAGAATTTTATTTAAAATATCTAAAGTTTATGAAATGGAGTTACATGTTCACCTAAGGTGCCATTGCTACTTTGAGGCATAGATGCATTGGGAGCGTATTTGCGCATTATTTGTCTCACTTGGAGTAATTCTGATTGCATATTCTCCTGATTTTATTTCATAATATTCATTCCTTCATTTTGTTTCTCTTTTAACTCGATTATCTGTTGTTCTAACCTTTGTATAACCTCATTAGAAGAATCATCTGCAGCAATATTTCCTAGGGAAGACCTACTACCCCACAGAATAGAAGGAGTTGAATCAAGTCCTAAACCACGAACATACACACTTTTTTCATTTCCCAACACCTGGGAATACACATCGCCTTCCCAAGCAACACTACGAGGAGGTTGCTCAATAGATCTATCACTATTGCTCATTCTTTCATTTATGATTTCCTGATCATAGAATACACAATAAATCCACTTTGGAGTTCATGAATAGGAAAAAATGCTTATTGTTTGATGGATTCATCAAACCAAAAAAATAAAAGAAAGAATAAATCTTACGATTGTCTTGACAGAATCATCATCCAGTGGCCTACCATCCTTACGTTTTTTATGAGTTAATAGGAAAATTTATGCTCGTGTAGGCTTTATCCTGTTTACAACCTAATATAATAAAAATGATATCATATATGTTGTATGAATGACAAAAGAAGTTTAAAATATTATAGCTTTTAGCTTTCACAGGTTTACTTGCTCATTCATCAAGGTGGCAATACTTTTTGATCCTCCTGTGTGAGGCATCATTTGCTTGGACCTATTATTTCTATTTACTTAGGTACGACTCTGTCATTGAAATATAAAAATAATATTTTATAAATTTTAAACAAAAATTGCGCATACCTAAAATAAAAACGATATGAAAATGAGCAGACTTAGGGAAGTTTCAAGGTTGATACCTTAGCTTTATCAAAAAGTCAATAAGAGACAAGACCACTCAATTGATCCCTCGGTATACGACTTGGTCTATGTTTTAATAAAGCGTATTTAGTCTTATATTTGTGCACATACTCACCCTTCAAATTGCATTTATAATCTTTCCATTTCTTTCCTAGTGCCTTTAAGACCCACGCTTCTCCACGTTTTGGGATAGAGAACTTCTTCTGGAAAAAATAAAAGCCAATATTTGTAAGATAACATCATTTATAAAATATAGAGCATGTTCACAAAATAAAAATAAATAAATAACAACAACAACAACAACAACAACAACAACACCAACACCAACAACAACAACAACAACAACAACTATTCCATACCCTCACAAAATCCACCAATTTCTACTTTACTTCTGTCACGACCCAAAATCCCTAAGGTCGTGATGGCGCCGGACATCAATGTCAGGCAACCAAATCATTAATTAATTGAAATAACTTTCCGGTTTTTAACATTTATGAGAAAATTTCCATTCACTTTATTACATGATACTCAAATAAAAGTCTATTAACTAAAACAATGGTTTAAAGATTACACTTAAGCAATTATATCCCAATACATATCCCAGAACCCGGTGTCACAAGTACATGAGCAATTTCTAAGAATTCAACAATCATTACAAGCCTGTCCGAAATACAACTGGACAAGGAAATTTAAATGAAATAAATACAGTACAAAGGAGACTCTATCAGCTGCGGATCGCCTCCGGATGATGCAGCTCACCTAAGTCTCCGAATCCTCCGCATTTCTACGAAGGTACCTGTGCAATAAAATGCACAACAAATGTAGCATGAGTACAAAAATAATGTGTGCTCAGTAAGTCGCTCGCCTAACCTCATAGAGGTAGTGATGAGAGGTCAAGTTAGACACTTACTAAAGGTCCATTTAAAATATTTAAGAGTGACACTAAGCATGGTTTTATCATAGGCAATTTATAAAACAGGATTTAAATATCTTTCAACTCCGTTCACATTTAACACTTTATATCTTCGTCATATTAACAATTAATCAACATGGTGATTTAATCAAATAATAATAAATAGACGGGAAGGAACAACTTCTTCCAAAAATATTTTTAATAACTTTAAATCTCTGTCATTTCAATCGATAATTTAATATTTCAGGCCAGTAAGCAAGCAAAATATCATAGCAACTACGCAACAATATCATGCGCAGGCAATGCCGAGGGTCGAACGGCGCGGACCAACAATAATAAACTGTGCACTGCCGAAGGGTCGATCGGCTCGAACCATAGATGCATCTATCTGCCCCGCTCGCGAATCGATCATGCGAAGCTGTTAAAATAATATGGCTAGCCTACTCATGAATCATACCAGTGACCCAGGTGCTCATATGAATACATACACAAATACAAGGTCTTCCTGCTCGCGAATCACTTAAGCGACTCAGGCACCCAAATTTACACATATCCACATAAAAATTCTGTATTTTATCAAGAAAATAGTTTTTTTTTTCTGAGGAAAGTGGTAAAATCTTTAATAAAAGAAACATAAAATATAGGTTTTGAAATCTTTGTTTTTGAAACTCATTTGTCAAGTTTAGTGATACTCCATGATAAAACCCAGTCCAAGCACCATATATCCATAGCGGAAATAATTCTCTTTCTAGAAGATTAACAATATGAACTCCAGCTTTCTTATAGACATTCAATTACGTTTTCGGTCATATTAGCAGTTTAGTGTTACAGGCAGGGTTATAGGTACAAACCTAAGGCATGCTAGTGGGTCCTAGGCTACCCGGACATGGCAAAATAGTAGCTACGCACGGAATCCCGTCACCTCGTGCGTACGTAGCCTCCGAAGATAAAGCATGTACTGAATTAATTCACCTAGGGGGACGATTCCCCCTCACAAAGTTAGAAAGGAGACTTACCTCGCTCCGAAATTCCAACGCTGGCTCCCAAGCCCCTCCGATGCCTCCAACGGACGCACAATGCTCCGAAACTACCACATAAATGACAAAGCAACGAAATTCATCCTAATACTCACAACAAATTCATATTATATACTTTCCCAACCCCGCTCGGAGAAATGACCAAAATGCCCTCGGGCCCACGTGCCCGGAAATCCGAAATTCTTGAAGATACATGCTACCCATAACTCTACTAGTTCAATCATGCAATTTACTCTACATTCCATACTCAAATTCGTGGATAAATTCCAAATTTACATCTCATAGGTTTTTCTTCAAATCCCTAATTTTCCCCACAATTTCCCTTATCAAATTTATGTAATGATCTTGTATTTAACTTAGAAACGAGTAGAAACAACTTACCTCTGATCCCTGATGAAATCTCCCTTGAAAAGCTCTCCAAAATCGCCCATAGCATATGAAAACAATGAGAGAGAAATGGCACAAACCCGATTTTAAAACATTCTGCCCAGGCATCTCTTCGCACATGCAGTCCTACCTCCGCACCTGCGATCCCGCAGGTGCGACCAATCTCCCGCACCTGCAGCTTCTTCAACTTTAGCCCAAAATCGCACATGCGCCCCATAGTCCGCACCTGCGGTCCTCAGCCAAGCCTGCCCACTCTCGCACCTGCGGAACGCAAGACGAACCTGCGGCCAAATCTGCCGGTGCGGTCACACCAGATGACAACAATCTTAACTTCTTCAAACTTTAAGTCTTGATCCATTAACCACCCGGAATCCACTCGAGGCCCCCGAGACCCCGTCAAATCACACCAACCTGTCCCAAAACATAACACGGACTTGCTCGAAGCCTCAAATTACGTCAAACAACATTGTAATCATGAATCGCACCCAAATCCAATTCTTTAAGAACTTAGAATTTCAAACTTCTACATCCGACGCCGAAACCTATCAAATCACACCCGATTGACTTCAAATTTTGCACACAAGTCATATTCAACATTACGGACCTGATACAATTTCCGAAATCGCATTCCGACCTCGATATCAAAACTTCCACTTCCAGTCAGATTTCTCAAAAACCTTCAAATTTCTATCTCTATGACCCCAAAATGACCTACGGTTATCCAAATTCACTTCCGATCGCGCTCCCAATTCCAGAATCACCATACAGAGCTATTCCCAAACTCGGAATCCCAAATGGACATCAGCCTCACCGATATACACTTCGAGCCCAAATTCATGAAATTCTTCTAAGATGCTAACTTCCACAATATACGCCGAAACATTCCTGGGTTATCCAAACCCCGAGCCGGATATACACCCAAGTCCAAAATCTTCATACGAACCTGCTGGAACCTTCAAATCCTGATTCGGAGGTCGTTTACTCAAAATTCTAATCTTAGTTGATTTCTCCAACTTAAGGCTTCTGAATGAGAATTTTCTTTCCAAATCAGTTCTAAACTTCCTGGAATTCAATTCCGACCACGCTCACGGGCCATAATACCTGAAACGAAGTTGCTCACGACTTCAAACCGCTGAACGACGCGCTAGAGCTCAAGAAGACCAGTCGGGTCGTTACATTCTCCCCCACTTAGACCGACGTTCGTCCTCGAATGTGCTAAGAACTGCTCTGGAGTTACCTGAAACCACTGTTTAACATTTCGAGCACCTGCCCGTTCTACCACCACCTGGTCGAGCATAATATCTTGATCAAATCTGGAGATTTCTTCTTTATCCATATAATAAGCTCGGAATTCATTCAAACACCTCAAAGTTTCTCTAGCCAGGCCTAGTTTCAATATATATAAGCACTGCATCAACTAGCACATGATATACCAGATCATATCTGCATACCCTTGCTAAATCGGCACCATGCACCGCATAACTCATCATATGACCACAATGAAGCTCCCTGAACCTTAATAACCAAGGTCCACGAATCTGATGCTCCCAATGCACCTCATAACAAGTATACATACACCCTGCTATAATGCTGACGCTACCACCACAACGGAGGAAATGCGCAGAAATTCACACTCAACTACAGAGTTAACAAATCCTTGAATACCTCATGTTGACTAGAATCATCACTTCATCATGAACCTGAATAATGGTATTTGTTCTTTAATATACACTTCACATAACCTCATCACACTGAACCCTGAACCAATAATCTCGTCTCACCCCAGTATGAACTGCTTAGACAACAAATCACCCCAAACATGGCTAACAGCCTCACATGATACCGCATCGCCCAATAGGCCATAAGTCGAACATGATAATAAGAAATGACTCAGGACAGAACTACTCAGCTCATGCAACTAATATAAATTCTTAGCAGAAAATAGGAAATAAATCACAAGAAAATAAATACATATTAACCCTTCTCATCATCACACTGTTGCGGCGTGCAACCCGATCCGAATAACATACCTGTGGCGACGTGCCACCGATACACACATAAAATTTACATAAGAAGATATATATATACGGAGCTGATTTGCTCACTATTACGGATTACTGAATATCGATCACAAGCACGCTAAGTGCATAATACCATCCTGGGGAGACTGATAAATCCATAGGCTACAAAACTCAAGCACAACTAAGGTGCGATATATATATGCACTCTGGATCTCAAGAGCTATCCTGCTCACATAACATCCCTGCTGTGCGGGAACTCAACACATAAGAAATTATCAAGGCTGTTTCACAACTCGCACGACAAAATCACAATAACACATGAATTCGACGAAGATAGAACAACACCCGTTGTTCTAATACCTTTCCATGAAATGCTCTGCTGAAAGGAACATGCCTGTCTCACACGGATCCCATAATCATATTTAAATCCATCCACAAATATCGAGCCACCTCGCTCGCACCAATCTTAGCTATTAGCCTTTACCTGGGTCCACATTAACTCACTTCCTCTCATAATACGCAAGAACAACCATCATATCTGTGACAAACACCCCACAATCCACAACCAAATGAACTGAACGCCCTCCAGGCATAAATTCTCAATTAAGAAACATCGCACTTCCTTATACTCAGTCCAAATATGAAATCCCCCAAGTGAATATATGTCACACTTTATACAATCTCTTTGCGGTCATGCTTCCACGACCTTCCAAACAAGGCAACAAGTCTACCCATCCATAACACCGACCACACTAAGGCCGTAAAACACATCAAGAACCCATGACCAAGGTACAAAGCCTCTTTCACTGAATATCAATCTAAGGTGACACTGAAGATAACACCAGCTTACTCTGAACTTTCAAATCATTTTTCATTGCTCTTCCGAGCTTATGACATCCTTATCATCACCGAACCGAAATCTTGATTCTTACTCCCAGTTACATACTGCTTCCCGCACCTAACATACCAACATGAGGTAGCGCAAGAATTCCAATATAACTTCCGAACCACCAATAGGGTGAACACTTCATCATATAGAAACTTATACTTGACTCAATTCAAGAGTACCATCTCAACACACGAGTGAATTTCCATTATCACCCAATCATGCAAATCCTTAGGTAGTAGTCTATACCACTATAACCCTTTCCGGGGTCCGCCTACACCTGAAAAGCCATAACACTCAAATGCTCCCATATGAGATCCGTTACGACGGCCGACAAGCCTCGCACACACCGGCACAAACCACATGCGTAACTAAATCACATCAAAGGAACCGATCGCAGCCGCAAATGTTCCATTTCAACCATGGATAATCAATCTATCTTCTTTTAATCACCATCAATTGCCTCAGGAATAATAACAACTTCCTTCAACCCATAGCAAACTCAACCCTCACTCATCCCGAGTGACCTTGATTCATGAGACTATGCTGCCAAATCTCGTAACCCGTCTCATACCCTTCTGATAATCTTTTCTTCAATCCGGAGTCTATTTCTCTCACTCCTCCAATATTATCCTGCATGCGGAAACATATCATAGAACATTCCAACCATCCTCCTCTTTCTCAGAAATTACTCTACAAAAGCTCGATTCTTGATCATATTGCTGCCTGAAATCCTTAATCGCCGCATTCTTAACTTTTGAACTCACTAGGACCGCTATTGAGAGTCACCTACTCCGTCTGGCCCCGAATACAATCATCTCCAAGGCTCTCCTAGCACAGGAACACCTTTTTCAATGACACACGTGACTGAGTCACTATCCTTACAACTTGTCCATACCTTAAGCATAAATTCTGAATCTTCCAAAGCCTAATCCTGATCCGACAGGGCCAACTTTTGCACATATTCGTTAAATCCCACGCACAATTACCATTTTACTCCTTTTTCCTTAGCTGAAATAACTTGCATACACGCCGACAATCCTCAACCCCATGCGAAGACAATCCTACGATCCAGCTGCAGATGGTGGGACTCCCCCACTTAACCCGAAGCTACTCCTTGCACCACCCTAGAACCTACTGAGATCCTTCCTCCTTTGATAACACGATATTGCTCAACCAATCCGTCCAATTCTTCCTAATTCCCTTGCTAGCACTCCCTAAATACTCAAATTTTCTAGCATCATTCACACATCCTATCTCCTACCGACTAGCCACTAAAACCCCTCACAGAACCTGCCAACCCCGCCATTGCTAACCTATCCCCAGAAGACAACCCACCTGTGGAAATCACCCGCGGACACCTCCCGGCAACGTTGAAATGCACACTCTCTACGACCTCAATACCCCATCCTATGCCCTGCTTCATTTACCAACTTACTAGTTCGTTCGCTCCTCATGGACACCCATTAATGCGCGACAATATCTCCAAATTCCAAGTTGTGCTGCCGTTCCCCACTTTGCGACTGCTCGACTTCCGCTTATTACACCTGGCCTCCTAGAAATGGAACCACCACCTAGCCTCAATCCAGGATCATTCTTTGTTGCTCCCAAACTAGCAGATCACCATGACTTCAAGCTCTCCAAAGATCATCTCTTCCCTAGCTGCCTCCATTACCAAGCTCTACCCGGCACTGAACCACCGCACCTCACGATCTCTGTCAAGCGCATTCTTCAATGCTTCCTCTCAATAATCTGACCCCACGCAACCGAAGAACCCATAGCACCGAAAAATTAACACACTCCATTCGATAAATGACGACGATGACACGTCACAGGTGCATATCCCATCTCACTTGAAGATACCAAGTCTTACTACCTTATCAACCCCAACCGGACCATTCATAACCCAAATGCCCTTCCTCTGCCGGCACAAAAGCACTGAAATCTCGAAATCACACTCTGAGAAGACCTCCCTTCAAACCATTCATCTTCCCCAACATACGGGCAAACGTTCTATCATCATATCTACACCACGCGACAATCAATTGCAAACATCATCACTACCCGAGCACAACCTTAAGGCTCCCAGAAACACAGCTACTGAGCTGAAATAGCACATTACCCTTTTGCAGGACCATAACAACAACCACGGCCATCTACACATGGAAGAACCTCAGATTACATTCGTAGCACCATTCCCATTCCTCAAATTCCTAATCCATAGCAAGCGCTTCGCGACGCGTAAGATTGAGTAGGAATGAACATAGGCATAAGACTAAAAGGAGTCAACTCGCACGATGAAGAACCAAGAAGGGAAGTACTCCTAACAGCCTTGTAGCCTCTCGAAGATAAGTACATACGACTCTGTATCGATCCGCAAGACCCTACTAGACTTTCTCATGACTCGTGAGACCTACGGGAACCTAGCGCTCTAATACCATGTTGTCACGACCCAAAATCCCTAAGGTCGTGATGGCGTCAGACATCAATGTTAGGCAAGCCGAATCATTAATTAATTGAAATAACTTTCCGGTTTTTAATGTTTATGAAAACATTTCCGTTCACTTTATTACATGATACTCAAATAAAAGTCTGTTAATTAAAACAATGATTTAAAGATTACACTTAAGCAATTATTTCCCAATACATATCCTAGAACCCAGTGTCACAAGTACATGAGCAATTTCTAAGAATTCAACAATCATTACAAGCCTGTCCGAAATACAACTGGACAAGGAAATTTAAATGAAATAAATACAGTACGAAGGAGACTCTATCAGCTGCGGATCGCCTCCGAATGATGCAGCTCGCCTAAGTCTTCGAATCCATCGCATTGCTATGAAGGTACCTGTGCAATAAAATGCACAGCAAGTGTAGCATGAGTACAAAAATAACATTTTTTCAGTAAGTCGCCCGCCTAATCTCAGAGAGGTAGTGATGTGAGGTCAAATTAGACACTTACTAAAGGTCCATTTAAAATATTTAAGAGTGACACTAAGCATGGTTTTATCATAGGCAATTTATAAAACATGATTTAAATATCTTTCAACTCCGTTCACGTTTAACACTTTATATCTTTGTCATATTAACAATTAATCAACATGGTGATTTAATCAAATAATAATAAATCGACGGGAAGGAACAACTTCTTACAAAAGTCTTTTTAATAACTTTAAATATCTGTTATTTCAATCGATAGTTTAATATTTGAGGCCAGTAATCAGGAAAAATATCATAGCAACTACGCAACAATATCATGCGCAGGCAATGCCGAGGGTCGAACGGCGCGGACCAAAAATAATAAAATATGCACTGTCGAAGGGTCGATCGGCTCGAACCATAGATGCATCTATCTGCCCTGCTCGTGAATCGATCATGCAACGCGGTTAAAATAATACGGCTAGCCTGCTCGCGAATCATACATGCGACTCAAGTGCTCATATGAATGCATACACAAATACATGGTCTTCCTGCTCGCGAATCACTCAAGCGACTCAGGAACCCAAAGTTACACATATCCACATAATAATTCTGTATTTTATCAAGAAAATAATTTTTTTTCTCAGGAAAGTGGTAAAATATTTATTAAAAGAAACATAAAATATAGGTTTTGAAATCTTTGTTTTTGAAACTCATTTGTCAAGTTTAGTGATACTCCATGATATAACCCAGTCCAAGTACACATATATCCACAGTGGAACCATTTCTCTTTCTAGAAGATTAACAATATGGACGCCATCTTTCTTTTAGACATTCAATTACATTTTCGGTCATATTATCAGTTTAATGTTACAGACAAGGTTATAGGTACACACATAAAGCATGCTAGTGGGTCCTAGGCTACCCGGACATGGCATAATAGTAGCTACGCACGGACTCCCGTCACCTCGTGCGTACGTAGCCCTCGAAGATAATAACATGTACTGAATTAATTCACCTAGGGGGACGTTTCCCCCTCTCAAAGTTAGAAAGGAGACTTACCTCGCTCCGAAATTCCAACACTGGCTCCCAAGCCCCTCCGATGCCTCCAACGGACACACAACGGTCCGAAACTACCACATAAATGACAAAGTAATGAAAATTCATCCTAATACTCACAACAAATTCAGATTATATACTTTCGCAACCCCGCTCGGAGAAATGACCAAAATGCCCTCAGGCACACGTGCCCGGAAATCCAAAATTCTTGAAGATACATGCTACCCATAGATCTACTAGTTCAATCATGCAATTTACTCTACATTCCATACTCAAATTCGTGGCTAAATTCTTCTTCAAAACCCCAATTTTTTCCACAATTTCCCATATCAAATTTATGTAATGATCTTGTATTTAACCTTAGAAACGAGTAGAAACAACTTACCTCTGATCCCTGATGAAATCTCCCTTGAAAAGCTCTCCAAAATCGCCCATAGCATATGAAAAAAATGAAAGAGAAATGGCACAAACCCGATTTTAAAACATTTTGCCCAGGCATCTCTTCGCACATGCGGTCCTACCTCCGCACCCGCGATCCCGCAGGTGCGACCAATCTCCCGCACCTGCGGCTTCCTCAACTTCAGCCCAAAATCGCACTTGCGCCCCACAGTCCGCACTTGCGGCTTCGCAGGTGCAGAAAATCCATCGCACCTGTGGTCCCCAGCCAAGCCTGCCCACTCTCGCACCTGCGGCACCCAAGACGCACTTGCGGCCAAATCTTCGCAGGTGCGGTCACACCTGATGACAGCAATCTTAACTTCTTCAAACTTCAAGTCTTGATCCGTTAACCACCCGGAATCAACTCGAGACCCTGTCAAATCATACCAACCTATCCCAAAACATAACACGGACTTGCTCGAAGCCTCAAATTACGTCGAACAACATTGAAATCACGAATCGCACCCAAATCCAATTCTTTAAGAACTTAGAATTTCAAACTTCTACATCCGACGCCAAAACCTATCAAATCACACCCGATTGACCTCAAATTTTGCACACAAGTCATATTCAACATTACAGACCTTTTTCAACTTTTGGAATCACATTCCGACCTCGGTATCAAAACTTCCACTTCCGGTCAGATTTCTCAAAAAAACCTTCAAATTTCTATCTTTAGCCAAATGACCCCAAAATGACCTACGGTCATCCAAATTCACTTGAGATCGCGCTCCCAATTTCAGAATCACCATACGGAGCTATTCCTAGACTCGGAATCCCAAACGGACATCAACCTCACTGATATGTTCAAGCCCAAATTCATGAAATCCGTCTAAAATGCTAACTTCCACAATATACGCCGAAACGCTCCCGGGTTATCCAAACCCTGAGCCGGACATACACCCAAGTCCGAAATCTTCATACGAATCTGCTGGACCTTCAAATCCTGATTCGGAGGTCGTTTACTCAAAATTCCAATCTGAGTTGATTTCTCCAATTTAAGGCTTCTGAATGAGAATTTTCTTTCCAAATCAATTCTAAACTTCCTAGAATTCAATTCCGACCACGCTCACGAGTCATAATACCTGAAACGAAGCTGCTCACGACTTCAAACCGCTGAACGACGCGCTAGAGCTCAAAACGACCAGTCGGGTCGTTATATCTTCGTTGTCAAAATTTCTCCAATCATCTACATGTGGAGGTATTAGTTCTGGAGTTCTGGCATTAATTCCTAGAAAGCTAGCAAGCTTTCGACCCTCTTTCCCAATAGCTTTGTTAGGATTATTAAACGACACATCAATTATCTTTCCCAGAGGAAGTTTCCAAATATCTTTTAGTAAAGTAAGCCCACGAACCTTTTTTGCTTTTGAATTACCTAAAATAAAAAAGACAACAGAACGTTAGGTAGTACAATAGCTAAACAATCCGCTGATCTAAACCTTAATTCAAAGAGTAACTAAGTGGTCCTGCTTTCTTTTGCAATTGTATACACCAGAGAGAGATATAGAAACAGCATGAAGAGCAATATATTAAGCCATATGAGCTCAACAATACCAGGCTTCCTAGATCAGATCTCTTGAGTTAGATTTCAGTAGAACAATAGAGACATATGATCAATGTAAAGACCTTTAGATCAATGTAAAGACCTTTAGCTCACAGATAAAATTCTAATACCAATTTAACTAAACAATCCACTGATCTAAACCTGGCAAAAAAGCACTGTTCAAGATCTAACAGCATATCCTAAGCAAGAAAAGCACTCAACCACCATCCTTTAGCAACCTAAGTTAAGACTTAAACTCGTTATCCCCAACCTTGTACGATTGACTATCTTTCATGAGAGTAACAGATTGATTGAGGAGCTGACTCATGGCACCTTATCTTTCTTGGACGATCTGAGACTCTCAAACTAGACACGTTTCTGCTGATCAAAGGCGTCCAACATTTCCCTTCTGAAATTTATGATGGACCTCATATGCAGGGACAATTACTAAAGGGGAGTAGAAGGCTTCCCTCGTAATCGTAGAACTTTAACAAATCGAGTACTTATACTTCATACATTACTGCTTTTATGATTATATACTGGTTCATTTGATTCTTTGAAGTTCTACAACACCTTTCTAATCACTTCCCTAATATTTGTGTCTTGACTCTTGATAATATTCTCCTTCCATTAAAAAGTGATTTCACATATTTAAGCTAGTTTCAGGACTTCAAACATAATATATGAGAGAGATAAAAGGAACCTTCACTTACGAGATGGAACACTTATATGGCCAAACTGCCTTCCACGTAGATTTGCCATTATTCTAAGCTTTCCGAAGGGAGGAAACATGAAAGAATAGAAAGTCAAGTACTAAAGGTCAGAATCTGCAGAGAACAAGTCTCAAAGTAGGTGCTTCTAGCAGGCAAGGAAATGTCGATTTTTAGTTCGTGATCCATCTAGAAGTCAATCAGGCATTTAGAAACTTTAGAGGAGGCTGGCTTGCACGAGATAGATGTACATGACGAATACATTCAATGTTTTTTTCTTCCGTAGAAGAGCAATATTTGTATACACTTGTGATGTGAATTGAAAGCAAACAAAAAAAATTCATTGTAAAACTACTGGAAGCAGAATACAACATTGATTTTCACACTAAAGTACAAAATTTTCATCTTGACTGCTGATTGAAGTACAGGAGAAAGTAAACAATTGTCCTAAGGCTTAACTGGAGTTCAACAATCACATTCCAATTAATGATTTGCACTAGAAAAATTAAGCCAAAATCTTAATCAGAAGAATGCAGGCTTTTATATGCAATAACACCTGTTCTTACAAAGAGTGAAAAGATGAATGCAACTAAGAGTAAGACCAAAGTTGGCAACTTTAATGAAAGAAAATAAGAGACCATTATAATCTAAGCAACTAAGAGTAAAGACCAAAGTTTGCTGTTGACGATCAATTTGAACAAAAAAAAAAATAAGGCAACTCGAATCTAAGCACTTCAAAATCATTAAAATAACAGTGAAATAAAAGCTACATCAAAATCATTAAATACAATCGTGCTGACAATAGCCTTCAGATGCAATCGTGCAATAATACAGAAGCATTACCTGAATCGTCATCAAGTTGATTCTCCGTGCCACCATCAGAACTATTCAACTCATTAGATTGACCATCATGTGCTTGGGCGTCAGAGTAGTTTTGACTGTCCATCAACTGCTCAATATATGGCTGGGCTCTAGAGTAGTTTTGACCATCCATCAACTGCTCAATATAAGGTCTCACATCTTCATCATAATCTTGTTCAATTACCAGTCGGCTGCGACCTCTAGTTTGCATAGTTCCTTTTCCAAAATAAAGAAATTATCTATATGCATTAAGTTATACTAGTACCAAATTAAGTCCAACCAATCACCAGGTCACACGCAAAATAGGAGGAAACATCGTCCTCATCTCAAACTGTGAAAAAAATGAATAGCAATTCGTGCACACGAATAAAGCCTTGCGACAAAGATAGTTAAAGAGATAAAAAGTATTGATGCACCAACAAAAACTATTGTCCAGCGATAATAACACCTTCGCATATTGGAATACAATGGCTACAATCAGAAAAATATAAGTAAAAGAAAGCACAAAGAATTGACTCAAATCAACCAATAACAGCATGGAAAATCCATAGCTGACTAACATGCATCTTCTATAAAATGACTCAAATTGAAAGAAAAAAGTATATTTATTTAATTCTGCAGTAAAAAAAATCACAAGAAGTTCTTAAATAACACTTAGAAGAAAAATATTCTATAAGTTCCACGTATCTTATTCAGAATCATATTCATTTTCATTGTCATTTCCTCCCTCAACACTAGCTTCACCATCAATTGGAGAAGCTTGAGAATGTACGTTTGTATCAATTACTATCCCATCGACACCACTTCTTACCCAATCATTACACTCATCTTTTGGAACACGAGTATCTTCTAAGAGAGCCAAGTCAGTGGCATCAATCTGCAATGATGACTCAAACTGCAAACTATTTTCCTCTCCCATATTAAAAATATCTCAAGTTTTAATTAACCTAGGGACAAACCATTCATGATCTTCAGGATCTTGTATAAATATTACTTGTTGAGCTTGTTCTAGAAAAATAAAGGGCTCATGACGTTCTCGATCGCCAGAGTCTGTTAGGCGTGAGAAATTCACAAGTGTGAAACCCAATTCATCTTCCTTAACTCCTCTACCTTTGGTTATATCAATCCAATCACACTTAAATAAGACAACCTTAAATTCTTCATATTAGTTTAACTCCACAATATCATTCAATCTGACATAATATGTGACATTTGCAGACTTTGGAGTATTGTCACTTGTACTTGCATAACTTTCAGTCTTTGAAACGACCATAACACCACTATTTTGTGTCACTTTAAATTCTTCACTTTGCTTCGTTCGAAACCGATACCCGTTATTGTAATGACCCGGTAGGTCATTTTGAGAGTTAGTGCCCCGATCCCCTAATAATTATTTTTCCCATGTCTATTTCTGTTTTTGGGACTTGTTGGAACATTGAGTGGTGAAATTCGGAGAGTTTTTGGACACATAGTCCTTCTATGTAAGTTTAAGCTTTAGAAATCGGACCATAGTTGGAACTATGGGAAGACGGGTATGGAATGGGATTCCGTCAACTCCTTTAGCTCCGTTAGCGTGTCCAAAATGTGCTTTCGAGGTCTGTAGTAGATTTAGGCTTGAACTGGCGAAAGTTAGAATTTCGGCGATTTCGGCCGATAGGTAAAATTTTGATATTGGGCTCGGAATGGAATTCCGAGAGTGGCTATAGGCCCATTGTATCATTTGTGACATGTTTGTAAAATTTGAGGTCATTCGGACTAGTTTTGAGGTGTTTCGGCATCGATTGTGGAGTTTGGAAATTTTATAAGTTCTTAGGCTTGAATCCATGTATAATTGGTGATTTTGGTGTTATGTGATGTGTTTTGGAGGCTCGAATAAGTTTGGATTAGGTGTTAGGACTGGTTGGTAAGTTTTGTTGAGGCCCCGGGGTCCTCGAGAATGTTTCAGACGCTCAACGGGTGAATTTAGAACTTGGAAGAACAGTTGAACCATTGCTGGTTCTGGTGTCTCGCACCTGCGATGGACTTTCCGCAGGTGCAGACGAGGGGCTCGCAGATGCGGGCTTGGCCAAGTCACCCAGTCCTCGCAGGTGCGGTTGGTTTCCGCAGGTGCAACCCCAGGCCTTTTAGTGGGTTTTCGCACCTGTGATTGAATTTCCGCAGGTACGGGACCGCAGGTGCTGTCTCAGGGGCGTAGGTGCGGAAATCGCTGGGTAGTTATATTAGATTTGAGGGCTTGAATTTCATAACTTCTAAAACCAATTGGAGCTCGGGTGTGGGCGATTTGAATTATGTTTTGAGGATAAGCTTCATAGGTAACGATTCCTAACCCTATACCCTTTGTATATCATTAATCTATGGCCATTTCTTCCATGAAATTAAGTGATTTAGGTGAAAAATCATGCAAATGGGAAAAAGTTTCCCTAATTAGAAAATCCGAGAATTTAATAGGATTTTGTCGTCGGTTTTCGATGATTCTTGTTTGAGTGAGTTCGTGAGTGAATGGGTGTTCTAAATTTGTAACTTTCACTCGATTCCGAGACGTGGGCCCGGGGAACTTTTTGGGCGATTTTCCTAAATTCGCGTATTAGCCTCGAACTTATTAGTTATTTTGATTCCTTAAAGTGATATTTACATTATGCAATCGAATTGAATAGATTTGGTCCATTCGAAGTCGGATACTCATGAGAAGAGCGTGGTTTCGAGTTGAGTAGCGCAGTCGAGGTAAGTGGCTTACCTAACTCTGTGTTAGGGACTTCCCCTGGGCTATTTTTAATACTGTTTATGTTGATTGGGCGCCGTGTGCGTGAGGTGACGAGTACGTACACGGGCCATTGTTGCAAAAATTCCATTTTTCCTCCATGACTTAAATCATTTCACTCCCATTTCATTGATTTCGTATCGACTATGCAGTTTAGATAAGGAAATAGCACGCCTACCTGTTCTATTTGAATTTTCCCTAGCTATTACTATATGTACCATGTTTAGGTAGTTTTATCCATATTTTTGCCTGTGATTTTCCTAAACTGCTTTAAATAAAAATTGTATCCTATATTTGTACTGCATTGCATATTTAAATTGGAACTACGGACGAGATTCTGGGAGCTTTCACATGTACTGCATTGCATATTTAATTTGGGACTACATACGAGATTCCAGGAGCTTTCCCCTATACTTCATTGCATATTAAAATTGGGATTACGGACGAGATTCCGGGAGCTTCCCCCCCTGTACTGCATAGCATATTTAAATTGGGATTACGAGCGAGATTCCAGAAGCTTTCCCCCTGTACTGCATTGCATATTAAATTGAGACTACAGGCGATATTCCGGGAGCTTCCCCCCTGTATTGCATTGCATACTTATTACTGTGATATATGTTGTGCTGAGCCGAAGGCTCCCTGTTATTATTTCCTTTTTGCTCATTGTTTCTACTGATTTTCCTCAGCTTATTATATCTCTCTATTCACATTTTTATACTGTTTTACTTTAAAAATCCAGTAGAGCCTTAACCTGACCTCGTCACTACTCGGCTGGGGTTAGGCTTGGCACTTATTGGGTACCAATTTGTGGTGTTCGCATGCCCTTTCATGCACATGTTTTTCGTGTGCAAATCCAGGTACCAGCTCAGTTCCATGGCTAGGGGTCCGAGCAGCAGCTGTTAGGAGACCGAAAGGTAATTCTGCCGCGTCCGCAGAGTGTCGAGTCACCTTCCACTCTAGATTTAGATATATTTCTTTTTCATATAAATTCGTTGTCATTGTATAGAGCTATTTTGAGACAGAGCTTGTGACTAAAGTGATCTTCCGGGTTTTGGGAAAGTTGTATTTTATATGCGCCAAGTGGCGATTTTTCATTGTAGACTAACTTATTCCATCTTTATTTCTACTTTTTTTACTTAGTATGTGTTTCCGAAATTAGGCTTACCTAGTCATAGAGACTAGGTGCCGTCACGATGCCTTCGGAGGGGAAATCGAGTCGTGACAAGTTGGTATCAGAGCGTCTAGGTTCACAGGAGTCACAAGTCACAAGCCGGTTTATTAGAGTCTCGCGGATCGGTGCAGAGACGTCTGTATCTATCTTCGGGAGGCTATGTAACTATTAGGAAAAATTATTCTTTGATTTCCTTTTTTTTCATGCGAGTTATTGACATAAAAAATTCTAATATTCTGTTCTATTCTTTCCCACAGATGGTAAGGACCCGTACTGGGAGGACTGACGACCAAGAACCCGAGCCCCCTGCCATTGGCCCGGGGCTGGGGTAGAGGACGACTGCGTGGTGCAACCCGAGCACCGGCGAGAGCAGCGGTAGTGGAGCCTATGGCAGCCCCAGCTGGAGAGCATGCATAGGAGGTCCCCATTGCTGCTCCAACCTTGCAGGAGACTTTCTCTCAGTTCATGAGCATGGTCAGTACTCTAGCATAGGCTGGACTATTTCTGATAGCTCCCGCTACATCTCTGACCAGGGGAGGGGCACAGACTCTCGCATCCCGCAATCCTGATCAAAGGGGCCAGATTGATCAGGACCTAGAGTATATTCCTATGCCCCCAGCGGCTCCAGTTCAACATGATGCTAGGGCAACGACTTCTGAGGCCGAGCAGCTCAGACTCAAGAGGTACAAGAAGTACCACCCACCTACTTTCAGTGGACTAGCTTCAAATGACGCTCTGGGATTTCTTGAGGTGTGTCATTATATTCTCCGCACTATAGGCATTATGGAGACCAGTGGGGTTTCTTTCACCGCTTTCTAGCTGAGGGGAGCGGCATATCAATAGTGGCGGGCCTATGAGATGAGTAGTCTGGACGAGGCAGCCTCACTCACTTGGACTCAGTTTTCAGAGATATTTTTGCAAGAGTATGTCCCTCAGAGCCTCAAGGATGCTTGGCGCGTGGAGTTTGAGCAGTTGCGCCAGGGTACTATGACTGTGTCGTAGTATGCAGTCCGTTTTAGTGAGTTATCTCGGCATGCACCAGCCTTGGTTGCCACAGTCAGAGAGCGGGTTTGCCGCTTCATTGAGGGACTCCATCCTAGTATTCGGACTAGTATGGCCGGAGAGTTGGAGATAGATATGACTTACCAGCAGGCCATGAGTATTGCCAGGAGAGTAGAGGGCATGTTCGCCCAGGACAGAGAGGAGAGGGAGGCCAAGAGGTCTCGAGAGACTGGCCATTTTTCAGGAGCTCGTGCACCAGCAGCACGTCACGATAGGGGCTTTGTGGGTCGCCCTGTCATTCCGCCCTTCCAGCAGCCAGTGGTATTCCAACTCCTCCTAGACCTCAGGAGTTCTATTGTGCACCGCCAGTATCCAGTATGCCTCCAGTTCAAGGTGCTATTTTCGGCCAGCCCAGCAGGCCAACTCCTATTCAGTCTCAGCCTCAGCATCCTCTGAGGGGTTGTTTTGAGTGTGGTGACACTCGTCACTTGATTAGAGATTGCCCCAGGTCCAGGAGAGGTGCACCTCCACAGTCTTATCAGCCTCCACGTGCTCTGCCGGGTCCTCCAGCTATTCTTCCAGCCCCAGTTGCCACTCCACCTCCTCAGACAACTCGAGGTGGGGGTCAGGGAGGTAGAGGTCGCCTTAGAGGGGGAGGCCAGGCCAGATACTATGCCCTTCCAGCCCGTTCCGAGGCTATTTATTCAGACTCAATCATCACAAGTATTGTCCCTTTCTGCCATAGGGATGCATCAGTATTATGATCTAGGCTCTATGTATTCATATGTGTCCTCTTATTTTGCTCCACATTTGGGTATATCTCTGGACTCTTTGAGTTCCCCTGTCTATGTATCTACTCATGTGGGAGACTCTCTAGTTTTGGACCACGTATATCAGTCATGTTTGATTTCTCTTAGTGGTTTTGAGACCAGGGCTGATTTATTATTACTCAGCATGGTAGATTTCGATGTTATCTTGGACATGGTCTGGTTGTCGCCCCATTATGCTATTATTGATTGTCAGATAAGACCGTGACGTTAGCTATGCCAGGCTTGCCGATATTTGAGTGGAGGGGTACCTTAGAGTATACTCCCCGCAGGGTCATGTAATTCCTTAAGGCCCAGCGGATGGTTGAGAAGGGGTGTTATGCGTACTTGGCCTATGTGAGAGATGTTAGTGTTGATACCCCTCCAATTGATTCAGTTCCAGTAGTGAGGGACTTTCATGATGTATTCCCAGCTGATTTTCCGGGTATGCCGTCCGACAGAGATATTGATTTCGGCATTGATTTGTTGCCGGGCACTCAGCCCATTTCTATCCCTCCTTATCGTATGGCTCCTACTGAGTTGAAGAAGTTGAAGGTGCATTTACAGGAGTTGCTTGATAAGGGTTTCATCAGACCCAGTGTATCACCTTGGGGTGCTCCAGTATTATATGTGAATAAAAATGATGGTTCTATGCGTATATGTATTGATTATCGGCAGTTGAACAAGGTCACCGTGAAGAACAGGTATCCCTTGCCTCGCATTGATGATTTATTCGACCAGCTACAGGGTTCCTGGGTATTCTCCAAGATTGACTTGCGTTCTGGCTGTCATTAGTTGAAGATTCGGGAGCCGGATATCCCGAAGACTACCTTCAGGACCAGATATGGCCACTATGAGTTTCTTGTTATGTCATTTGGGCTGACCAATGCCCTAACAACTTTTATGCATTTGATGCACAATGTGTTCCAGCCTTATCTTGATTCCTTCGTCATCATGTTTATTGATGACATCTTGGTGTATTCCCGATCACGGGAAGATCATGAGCAGCATTTGAGGACTGTGCTTCAGACTTTGAGGGAGAAGAGATTGTATGCTAAATTCTCTAAATGTGAGTTGCTTGACTCAGTGGAATTCTTGGGCCACATAATGTCTTGGGAAGGGATCAAGGTAGATCCGAAGAAGGTGGAGGCAGTTCAGAGTTGGCCTAGACCGTTATCAGCTACGGAGATCCGTAGTTTCCTTTGTTTGGCTGGGTATTATCGCTATTTTGTGGAGGGTTTTTCGTCCATTGCAGCACCGATGACCAGGTTGACTCAAATGGTGCTCCGTTCAGGTGGACTGAGGAGTGTGAGGAGAGCTTTCAGAAGCTCAAGACAACCCTGACTTCAGCTCCAGTGTTGGTATTGCCTACGGGTTTAGGGTCCTATACCGTCTATTGTGATGCTTCGAGGATTGGCCTCGGAGCGGTGTTGATGCAGGACGGTACGGTGATTGCCTACGCGTCCAGACAGTTGAAGGTGCATGAGAAGAACTATCCAGTTCATGATCTCAAGTTGCCAGTGATTGTTCACGCTTTGAAGATATGGCGCCATTATTTATACGGTGTTCCCTGTGAGATTTTAACTGATCACCGGAGTTTGCAGCACTTATTCAAGCAGAAGGACCTTAATTTGCGCCAGTGGAGATGGTTGGAGTTGCTAAAGGACTATGACATCACTATATTATACCACCCGAGGAAGGCCAATGTGGTGGTCGACGCCTTGAGTCACCGGGCAGAGAGTTTGGGGAGTTTGACATATCTTCCGGCAGTTGGGAGGCCCTTAGACTTAGATATTTAGTCCTTAGCCAGTCAGTTCATGAGGTTGAATCTTTCGGAGCCTTTCCGGGTTTTAGCTTCTGTGGTGGCTCGGTCTTCTCTTTACGATCGCATTCGAGAGCGCCAATATGATGATCCCCACCTTCTGGTTCTTCAGGACAGGGTTCGGTGAGGTGATGCTAGGGATGTGACTATAGGAGATGACAGTGTGATGAGGATGCAGGGTCGGATCCGTATGCCTAATGTGTATGGGCTTCGGGAGTAAATTCTTGAGAAGGCCCATAGCTCGTTGTATTCCATTCATCCGGGTAACGCGAAGATGTACCAGGATCTGAGACAGCACTATTGGTAGAGAAGGATGAAAAAGGATATAGTGGAGTTTGTCGCCAAGTGTCTCAACTGTCACCAAGTCAAATATGAGCATCAGAGACCGGGAGGGTTACTTCAGCAGATTGAACTTCCAGAGTGGAAGTGGGAGCGGATCACCATGGACTTCGTGGTTGGACTTCCTCGGACTTTGAAGAAGTTTGATGCTATTTGGGTGATTGTGGATAAGCTGACTAAGTCAGCCCATTTCATTCCGGTGTTGACTACACACTCCTCCGAGAGGTTGGCAGAGATTTATATTAGGGAGATTGTTCGCCTCCACGGTATTCCAGTATCTATCATTTAATACAGAGGTACACAATTCACTTCACAGTTCTGGAGAGCCGTTCAGCACCAGCTAGGCACCAGGGTAGAGTTGAGTACAACCTTTCATCCTCAGATAGACGGGCAGTCTGAGCACACGGTTCAGATTCTTGACGATATGCTCCGTGCCTGTGTGATAGATTTTGGAGGGTCATGGGACCGATACTTGACACTCGCAGAGTTTGCTTATAATTACAGCCACCAGTCCAGTATTTAGATGGCGCCGTATGAGGCTTTTCATGGTAGATGGTGCCTGTCCCAGTGGGATGGTTTGAGCCGGGGGAGGCACGATTGTTGGGTATAGATTTGGTCCAGGATCCCCTGTACAAGGTGAAGGTGATTCAGGAGAGACTTCGTGCAGCTCAGTCCAAGCAGAAGAGTTATACGGACCGGAAGGTTCGTGATGTGGCATTTATGGCTGGTGACCGGGTTTTGCTTCGGGTATCGCCTATGAAGGGCGTCATGAGGTTCGGGAATAAGGTTAAGCTGAGTCCGAGATTTATTGGACCTTTTGAGGTGTTGCGATGTGTTGGGGAGGTTTCTTATGAGCTAGCCCTGCCTCCCAACCTAGCATGAGTTCATCCGGTATTCCACGTCTTCATGCTCCGAAATTATCATGGTGACCCGACTCATGTTTTGGATTTTAGTTCAGTCTGGTTGGACCAGGATGTAACATATGTTGAGGAGCCAGTAGCTATATTGGATAGACAGGTCAGAAAGCTCAGGTCAAGGGATATTGCGTCAGTAAAGGTTCAGTGGAGGGGTCAGCCAATCGAGGAGGCGACTTGGGAGACCGAGTAGTATATGCGCAGTCAGTATCCTCATCTTTTCACAGCTTTAGGTATGTCTCTATACTCGTTCGAGGACGAAAGATTTTCTTAAGAGGGGGAGAATGTAACGACCCGGTAGGCCGTTTTGAGCGTTAGCTCCCCTGATCCCCTAATAACTGCTTTCCCCATGTCTATTTCTATTTTTGGGACTTGTTGGAACATTGAGTGGTGAAATTCAGAGAGTTTTTGGACACATAGTCCTTCTATGTAAGTTTAAGCTTTAGAAATCGGACAATAGTTGGAACTGTGGGAAGACGGGTCCGGAATGGGATTTCGTTGACTCCTTTAGCTCTGTTGGGTGATTTCGAAGTTAGGAGTGTGTCTGGAATGTTCTTTCGAGGTCTGTAGTAGATTTAGGCTTGAATTGGGGAAAGTTAGAATTTCGGCGATTTCAGCGATTTCGGCCAATAGGTGGAATTTTGACATCAAGCTCGGAATGGAATTTTGAGAGTGGATGTAGGCCCGTTGTATCATTTGTGACTTGTGTGTAAAATTTGAGGTCATTCGGACTAGTTTTGAGGTGTTTCGGCATCGGTTGTGGAGTTTGAAAATTTCATAAGTTTTTAGGCTTGAATCCATGTATAATTGGTGATTTTGGTGTTATGTGATGTGTTTTGGAGGCTCGACTAAGTTTGGATTAGATATTAGGACTGGTTGGTAAGTTTGGTTGAGGCCCCGGGGGCCTCGGGGATGTTTCGGATGCTCAACGGGTGGATTTAGAACTTGGAAGAACAACTGAACCATTGCTGGTTCTGGTGTCTCGCACCTGCGATGGACTTTCCGCAGGTGCGGACATGCAGGTACGGACGAGGGGCTCGTAGGTGCAGGCTTGGCCAAGTTACATGGTCATCGCAGGTGCAGTTGGTTTTCCGCAGGTGCGGCCCCAGGCCTTTTAGTGGGTTTTCGCACCTGCGATGGAATTTCCACAGGTGCTGGACCGCAGATGCGGTCCCAGGGGCACAGGCGCGGAAATCGCTGAGGGCTTGAATTTCATAACTTCTAAAATCAATTGGAGCTCGGGTGTTGGAGATTTGAAGTGAGTTTTGAGGATAAGCTTCATAAGTAACGATTCCTAACCCTATTCCCTTTGTATATCACTAATCTATGGCCATTTCTTCCATGCAATTAAGGGATTTAGGTGAAAAATCATGCAAATGGGAAAAAGTTTCCCTAATTAGAAAATCCAAGAATTATAGGATTTTGTCGTCGGTTTTCGACGATTCTTGTTTGAGTGAGTTCGTGAGTGAATGTGTGTTCTAAATTTGTAACTTTCACTCGATTCCGGGACGTGGGCCCGGGGAACCTTTTGGGCGATTTTCCTAAATTCGCGTATTAGCCTCGAACTTATTAGCTATTTTGATTCCTTAAAGTGATATTTACATTATGCAATCGAATTGAATGGATTTGGGTAATTCGAAGTCGGATACTCGTGGAAAGAGCGTGGTTTTGGGTTGAGTAGTGTAGTCGAGGTAAGTGGCTTGCCTAACTCTATGTTGGGGACTTCCCCTAGGCTATTTTTAATACTGTTTATGTTGATTGGGCGCCGTGTGCATGAGATGACGAGTACGTACACGTGCCATTGTTGCAAAAATTCCATTTTCCTCCATGACTTAAATCATTTCACTCCTATTTCACTTATTCCTGTATCGACTATGTAGTTTAGATTAGGAAATAGCATGCCTACCTGTTCTACTTGAATTTTCCCTAGCTATTACTATATGTACCATGTTTAGGTAGTTTTATCCATATTTTTGCTTGTGATTTTTCCTGAACTGCTTTAAATAAAAATTATATCCTGTATTTATACTGCATTACATATTTAAATTGGAACTACGGACGAGATTCCCGGAGCTTTCCCCTGTACTGCATTGCATATTTAAATTGGGGCTACGGATGAGATTCCGGGAGCTTCTCCCCTATATTGCATTGCATACTTATTACTTTGATATATGTTGTGCTGAGCCGAGGGCTCCCTGTTATTATTTACTTTTTGCTCATTGTTTCTACTGATTTGCCTCAACTTATTATATCTCTTTGTTCATTTTTTTATACTGTTTTACTATAAAAATCCAGTAGAGCCTTAACCTGACCTCGTCACTACTCGACTGGGGTTAGGCTTGGCACTTACTGGGAATCAATTTGTGGTATACTCATGCTCTTTCATGCACATGTTTTTTGAGTGCAGATCCAGGTACCAGCGCTCAGTTTCGTGGCTAGGGGTCCGAGCAACAGCTGTTAGGAGACCGAAAGGTAATTCTGCCGCGTCCGCAGAGTCCTTCGAGTCACCTTCTACTCCAGATTTATATAGATTTCTTTTTCATGTAAATTCCCTCTCGTTGTATAGAGCTATTTTGAGACAGAGCTTGTGACTAAAGTGATCTTCTGGGTTTTGGGAAAGTTGTATTTTGTATGCGCCAAGTGGCGATGTTTCATTGTAGACTCACTTATTCCATCTTTATTTCTATTTTTTTTATTTAGTATGTGTTTCCACAATTAGTATTACCTAGTCGTAGAGAATAGGTGCCGTCACGATGCCTTCGGAGGAGAAATCAGGTCGTGACAGTTATTTACATCGAATGCATTAAATCTTTTCGCAATGTAAATCGACCCTAGTGCAAGGACTCTGACATCCTTTAAGATGTTAGATGTTTCTTCAAGCTCCTTTACCTAACCAAATAAAAGATACAACTATAAATGTGGATATCTGTACAAGGAAAATAATTTAACGCAACCAATGACTTACTCCTACTACTTACTTGATCCTTGAACGATTCACGAAATGTATCGAAATGCACACGATCAAGTTGATGTTGAGTCAATCGACGCTTACGATATAATCTCTTGATTTCAGCAATATGTTCCCTGTTTATGTAACTCGCATATATTAATTTTGTTATCAATTGAGTAATATACATATATTAAATAATAGATATAACACTTACTTTTTATAATTCTCAACCACTTCTAACTCGCAATTGAAAAGCACATGTCGATGTGCTTGCAACCTTATTTTCTCATCCAACTCAAATACATCTGCTCCACCGTATGACTCCCCAACTGTTGGAAAAAGACATTCTTCTTTACTAGCTCATGCTCAATCTCATCACCACATTTTCTTGAACAATAAGACCTTGAATCTCCACCCTCAATATATCGTGAGCAAAATTCCATACACTCATTTGCTATGTATGCTTCTGCTATCGAACCTTCTGGACATGCTCGATTACGAACATATGATTTTAAAATATCCAAATACCTATGGAATAAAATATTGGTATTAATTTGATATTAAAATATTTAAAAACTAAAGATATATAATAAAGTTTCAGTTATATTTTTCATACCTCTCAATTGGGTACATCTAGCGATAGTGTACTGGCCCTGCATGTTTAGCCTCAGTTGCCAAGTGAATTATCAAATGTATCATAACAGTAAAGAATCCTGGGAGTAAAAGCTTCTCCATAGTAGACAATTTCTCTAGAATTTTTTCTTCAAGTAACTTTAACTCTTCTACTTTTAGTTCTTTGCTATAAAGAACACGAAAGAATGTGCATAATTCAATTAAAATGGAACTAACTCTTTTATCTACTGATCTCCGAAAGGAAAGGGGACGAAGTTCTTGCATTATAACATGAAAATCATGAGTTTTTAACCCAAATATCTTTCATTTGCGAATGCAATGTGAGATATTAGACGCATAGCCATCTGGAAACTTGGAATTTTGTAGTACTTCATAAAACAACTCCTTTTCCTTTTGAGACATTGTGAAAAAAGTAAGAGGAAGATATGTTTTCCCACTAGCTCGATATTGAGGCCACAAATTTGGTCTTATTTTCATCTCCTTCAAGTCCAATCGAGCTTCTAAGTTATCTTTAGACTTTTTACCAAGATCCAATAATGTATAAATTATCACACACATTATTTTCTATGTGCATCACATCAAGATTGTGGCGCACCAAGTTAAAATTCCAATAAGGAAGATTGAAAAAAATACTCCTCTTTTACCATGTGTTTTTCATCACTCCACTTACCCCTTCACTCGACTGGCCGAGAGTAAATTTTATATCTTTAACTTGATTCAACACTAGTGACCTAGATACTGGACAAGGTGCATGTCTTGTTTCTTTAGTACCATCAAACGATTTTGCATCATTCCGATATTTGTGTCCTGACTTCAAGAAGCGTCGATACCCCATGTAACAAAACTTTCTGCCATGTGTGAGCCTTCTAGATTGAGTGTTTATGTTACAAGTAGGGCATACAAACCGACCATAAGTGCACCATCCAGAGAGAGTACCATATGCTGGAAAATCATTTATATTCCACATGAGAGTTGCTCACATTTGAAATATCTCCTTAGCAGAGGCATCATATGTTTCTATCCCAACATCTCATAATTCATTTAACTCTTCTATTAAAGGTTGCAAAAATACATAAATATTATTGCCAGAAGCTTTTGGTCTAGGAATAAGTAAGGACAAAATAAAGAACTCTTGTTTCATGCACATCCATGGTGGAAGATTATATGGCATTAAAATCACTGGCCATGTACTGTGTACAGTTCGCATTGTGCCAAATGGATTAAACCCATCAGAAGCTAATCCTAGGCGCACATTGCGAGGATCTCCAGCAAATTTGGGATATTTACTATCAAAATTTGTCCAAGCTTCAGAATCTGCAGGATGTCGTAGAAATCCATCTTCGTTGCGCTCTTCATGATGCCATCACATTGCTTTAGAAGTTTCTAAAGACATAAACAATCTCTGTAGCCTTGGTTTTAAAGGAAAATATCTTAGGACCTTGGCTGAAATTTTTCTAGCATCATTTTTCCATCTAGAAGCCCCACAAGCTTTGCATTTATTAACATTCTTATTAGAAAACTCTTTCCTAAAGAGCATGCAATCGTTAGGACAAGCATGCATTTTTTCATACTTTAAGCCCAAGCCTTCAACTATCTTTTTGGTCCCATAGAAAGAAGGAGGCAATTAATCTCCTTCAGGAAGCGCATCTTTCAATAGTCCAAGCAAATAATTAAAAGTATCATTTGACCATTTGAATGTGTATTTTATGCGATACATATGCAGCAAAAAGGACAGTTTTCTAAACTTCTTACATCCAGGATACAGTTCTTCATTTGCCTCCTTCATGAGTCGTTCAAACTTATCCGGCCTCCGGATGAGGTTGATTTCCAGATGGATGAGCAGTATTCTCTTGTATGTTTTGCTCCATGCAAACGCTTTCACTAATGTCAGTATTCATGAATTGTGTAAAACCTCCAAATGCATCATATATCATTCCTCGCATATCATCGCCCCTTAGAGTTGACTGGCTGCGGTTATTTTCTCCAGCATTGTATGATCCTTTTAGAGACTCCCCGTGACAAAACCAAGTATCATATGATGGTATAATATCATTAATCACAAGATGACCATATGTTGTAGCCCGATTTACTTGATGGATAAGCACACACTCCGTACAAGGACATGAAATTTTTTCTCCACGTTGTTTTTCATAAAAGGCACGATTTAAGAAATCCTCCAATCCCTCCAAATATTCTGTACTAACTCTATCACAATACATTCATTCTTTATTTCTAGGATTGTCCATGACGATCAAGATATTCCTTTCTTTCCTATAATTACTCCAAGGGCTACAAATTTGTTAGTAAAAAGGAGAAATTAATCAAAAAGGTAGTTCAAAATAAAATAATCATCCTATCAGTAGGTAATTCTATGATCAAATATATCATTTTAACAGTTGAAACTATCAACATAAATCTATTAAAACTATCATTTTAACAATTGAACTATTAAACAGTTAAACGATCTCTAATTTTGTCTATGATTTTAACATATTGGTTCAATTTTCTTTTTGAATAGAATTATTAATCTTATAAATTACATTTCTTCTATGGTATTCATATATTGATTCATAAATCTTTTAAGCATAGAATTATTAAACTTATATTTTATAGAAGAACCATACATCATATATTTTAAAAATTTTAAAACTTACTACTCATGTTTGTTGAATTTCAAGATATATACTCCATTTTTACCAATTTGTTTTTAGCTATTTTGTTTATTGAGCGTCAGTTTAACTAGTTGTAAAGCTAAATGGTATATAAGTTAGTTTATATATATTAAAAGTATACAATTATAAATTAAAAAAGCCAATATAATTGCGATGAAATCATCCATATAAAGTTTTAGTTAAAGACTACTTAAACCAAACATGACAAGAAAGAGATAGAGTAAATAAACTTAAAAAATTCAACAAATTATGCAAAGCCTAAAAGGCTGTGGACTTTTTTAACAATAAGACCATGATTGCAGTGACATGTGGCTACTACATGGGGGCTAAATCAATATGAAATATTTTTTTATTTATAAACAGATCATAGTCATCATAGAACAAACATGTAAATAAGAAAGAAATCTAGCCAAAGACAACCTGCCAATTTTCACCATAATGGTTCATAAAATTTTTAATAATGGAATTATTAAACTTATATATTATACAAATATTTTAAGGCTGGACATTCTGTGCTATGCAAACCAATTAACATACAGACTTTGGCAAAAGAAAAAGGGCACAATGGAAACATTCTGGAGTAAATTCTCAATGCGATACAATAGTATAACAGCCTAGGATGGATTTCATGAAAGGAAAGGATTCAATAGGAGGCTAAACGAACTTCTGGCCAAAAGCAGTGCATTTGTAAAGTACAGGACTTTGGAGTTAACTATTTTATCTTGTTGCACAAGTGATGTTACTGTGTCCATGAATTACCACTGGAAGGATTATCTTAATCGAATCGATGACTCAACTGATGAAGTTAAAGAGCAGCAACGTAACCAAAACATGCCACTGCAAACAAATGGAAGGACAGCTAGGGATACTATAAAAAATTCATCAGACAAGTAAAGACAACATATGATAATGGACACACAGAATGGTCTATGCCCAAAAATTGCAGTATATTGTATGAAAATGCAGTTACTGTACTGGATTCCAGATGTATAAATTGCAACAACATACACGAGAAGCAAAAACAATCCCACTGTCTAGAGCGGGGGTCCTCATGCTATCACGCTAGGATGCAATAAATGCACAACGACAATATCGAAGTGAACTATCAATCTAACAGTAGCCACAAATGTGATGACCCAAAAGGTCGTCTTGTGTAATTTAGCAGAAACTGTGTTTTGAGTCCCTGAAAGTCTCCGTTAATCTCACATCGATATGCGTGCATAGCCCAGGCGTGTAGCCGAGAAGTTTTTATGTGAAAACTTGATGAAAAGTTGATTTCATAATGATTAATTAATTAAAGTTAACTTTGGTCAACATTTTTGGTAAACGGACCCGGACCCGCCATTTGACGGTCCCAGAGGGTCCGTAGAAAAATATGGGACTTAGGCATATGCCCGAAATCAAATTCCGAGGTCCCAAGCCCGAGAAATGAATTTTTAAAAAAAATTATTGTCTGAAAATAATAAAGACTTTTGAAAAGGATAATTAATGTGAAAGCTGTGTTGTCGGGCCCGTATTATGGTTCCGAAGCCCGGAACAGGTTGAATATATGTTATGTGAGTTATCTGTAAATTTTGGTGTAAAACGGACTTGAAATGACGAGTTTGGGATCAAATCGGAATAATTAAGCCTTGTGAAGTTTTGAGAAAATTCTAGGAGATTTGAGGTTTAATTCCTTTTTTTGAGGATATTTTGGTGATTTAAATGCTTCAATAAGTCCAAGAGTGATTTGGGAGTCGTGTGTGTTTTTGGTTTGGAGACCCGAGGGCTCGGGTGAGTTTCGGGTAGTTAACGAGGTGTATAAGTAGAAAAATCTGGTGTTTTTGATGTTTTGCTGGTGTCTGGTGTAATACCCTACGCGAACGCGGCCAAGGGCCCACGAACGCGAAAGGTAAATATCTTGGCCTGGGTTTTTACTCTACGCGAACGTGTAGAGGGAGACGCGAACGCGGAGCACTGGACAGTGCTTCTACGCGAGCGCGTCCCCAGGGGTACAAACGCGTAGTGTTAGGCTAGGGGTCTGGGGGGCTGGGTAGGTTGTTCTTCGCGAACGCGGCCCTAGGATCGCGAACGCATAGGTCAGGATTTTCAACCCTTCGCGAACATGGCCATGTGCCCGCGAACGCGAAGGGTATTTTTGCCCAGTCATTTTTTAATAGTACAAAACAGAAACCTTACGGGATTTAACCCACTTCTTCTCAAACCTCTTCTTCCCCACTCCCCCTTAGGCGATTTTGAAGACTTCCATCACCATAGCTTCATAGGTAAGTGATTCCAACTCCATTTTCTTCCATTTGTCTTCATCAATCACTAAAATCTAGGCCTAGAATCCTAAAAACAAAGTAGAAATTAGGGGATTTGGGTAGAGTTAGGGATTATGGGAGTTTGGGGAACTCAACCTCAATTTGGAGTCGGATTTCAAAACAAATCATATATTTGAACTCGTGGGGGTATGGGTGATCGGGTTTTGGTCTGAGCCTCGTGTTTGGACCGAGCGGGCCTGGGATCAAATTTTGGTATTTTTGGAGGAAAGCTAGGAATTGTATTTAGGCTATGAGATTGTATTAATGAGTCATTATTGATGTTAATAAGTTAATTATTTCAAGATATTGTTGTTCCGGAGTTGAATTCAAAAGGAAAGGCGGTGTTATAGGCTTGATTGCTATTTTTGGACCCGAGGTAAGTGTCTTGCCTAACTTTGGTGAGGGAATAGGTATCGTATGCTATGTGCTAAGTGTTTTTCATGTCCAATGCATAGGTGAGGTAACGAGTACCTATGCATTGTGTGTCAAGCATGCCCGTGAGTCCATTTTTGATGAAATTCTTGTCCTTACTTCCATATCCATTGTATTATGAATTTATCTCTACTTGGAAGTTGGTTGTTGTTGAAAATCCTCGTTGATGAACTTGTGATGTAATGGTCCTATTGAGGACCCAAATGTGAAGGATATACTTGAAAAGTTTGGTTATAATTGAGACCCTTGTCGGGCAATTTGTTAAGATAATGACTGATATTTTCCCTTTGCCGGGTGATCATGATTTGTGATTCCACTATGTTGCATTCCTTGCCATTTTGATAATTATCATTGCATTGGTGAGAAAGAGAGTAAAATCACGAAGGGTGAGGCCGTTCCATGATTTACATTGATTACATCATACATTGCATAGTGAGGAAGAGAGTAAAAGCACAAAGGGTGATGTCGTGCCATGATTACATTATACATTCCATAGTGAGGAAGAGAGTAAAAGCACGAAGGGTGATGTCATTCCATGATCTACATTGATTACATTATACATTGTATTGGTGAGGAAGAGAGTAAAAGCACGAAGGGTGATGTCGCGCCAGCATTTACATTTATTACATTATACATAGCATAGTGAGAAAGAGAGTAAAAGCACGAAGGGTGATGTCGTGCCATGATTTAAATTGATTACATCATACATGGCATAGTGAGGAAGAGAGTAAAAGCACGAAGGGTGATGTCGTGCCATGATTTATATTAAAAGCACGAAGGTTGATGTCGTGCCATGATTTATATTTAAAAGCACGAAGGTTGATGTCGTGCCATGATTTCATTCCCATACATGATACATTGCATTGTGAGGAAGAGAGTAAGAGCACGAAGGGTGATGTCGTGCCATGATTCATGTTATCTTACATCGCACATTGCATTGTGAGGAAGAGAAAAAAAGTTCGAAGGGTGATGTCGTGCCATGATTCATGTTATCTTACATCGCACATTGCATTGTGAGGAAGAGAAAAAAAGTTCGAAGGGTGATGTCGTGCCATTTATTACATTTCTGGCATTATATTTGTTTCATTAGCATATTTTTGATAAATTGTCTTTTTTTTTGTTCCCGTATTTCCCCTACGTAATTGTTTATCTCTTGATTTTCCATGATATATGTTGTAGAATATGACAGGTTAACGTTTGTTGTCAAGTCTAGCCTCGTCACTACTTCGGCCGAGGTTAGGCTCGGCACTTACTCAGTACATGGGGTCGGTTGTACTGATGCTACACTGCACATCTTATTGTTGTGCAGATCCCGCATTCGGACCCAGTGGACAGCGTTGAGGGAGTCTCCTCCAGTCCATCTTAGGGGCTTCAAGGTATACCCGCTCGCGTTCGTGGGCCTTGGCGTCCCTCCTATCCCTAGTTTTTCATTTCTGCCTTGTTTTTTCCTCTAGTTTTCCGAGACAGTCATGTATTTCCTTTCAGACTTTGTATTTAGCACTCCTATAGACAGTTCGTGAGTTTGTGACTCCAGGTTTTGGGGAAATTATTGCGACGTTGTATTACGTTGTCTTTACTTAGTTTTGAAACTTTATTTATTTCCGGTGTTAAGTTGTGAAATCTTTTTAGCTTATTCTGTTAATTCGTTGTTATCATGTTAGTTTAACCGTACACGTTGGCTTGTCTATCGGGCTCAACGTTAGACGCCATCACGGCCCGACGGTGGGATTTCGGGGCGTGACAACAAATGACTTAGCAAACACAAAAAAAGCTATTGTTTCACAAATTCATAGCCTATTTAAAAATCTACAGCCAAACATAAAGTCTTGAAATCAAAGTTTCCTAAGATGTAAGAAATTGAGCAGCATCAATCCACTATAAATCAATCCATATAAACAATCTAGCATCATCAATCCAAAATCGATAGCAAAACGATTGCAAAAAAACAATTTAACAGGGGAAGAACAGAATCGACGAGGACTATCATTTATCTGAACCGAACCAATTTAACAGGGGAAGAACAACCTATTCAAAAATTTATATCCAAACACGGAGTCTTGAAATCAAGGTTTCCTAAGATGTAAACAATTGAGCAACATCAATCCACTATAAATCAATCCATATAAACAATCTAGCAGCATCAATCCAAAATCTATCGCAAAACAATTGCAAGAATTTACAGGTAAAGAACAAAAGTTAACAGGGGAACCGATTTAATATGGGAAGAACAAAAGTTCACCGATGAGAAGGTAATAGGGACGAGAGAAGGACTATCAGTTATGGCAGGCCGTTGACGCAACAACAATTTAGGTTTTCCTGTGGCAACAATGGTATCCTTTTCTATTAAAGGGAATATGTTTTCCTAAACTTTTCTTATTAGGTAACTGATAATCTCATCCAGTTTTCCTAAGCTTTTCGAATTGGAGGGAACCGTAATCTCAACCAGTGTTTTCCAAAACTTGTGGAAATGGAGGGAACTAATAAATCTGTCCAAAAAAATTGGAGGGAAGATGTTTCTCTTTTAGCATGGAGGGAAAAGTTAAAATAATAAAAAATTCAATTCAATTAGTAATTTTTAGTGGCAATTGTATTTTTATTTCCGGTAAAAGGATATCTTTTACTAGCTAATGGTCATTTGCCGCTAATTTTTCAGCTTAAAGAATTTATTAGCAACTATTGCGTTATTGCCGCTAAATGTCTTTTTTGTAGTAGTGTCGGGATTTCGTGGTGCCGAGTTAGATTCCTGCATTATTATAAGTATAAATTCTTCGCGGCGAGCTTGCTCACCACGGTTCGGACCTTTTGGATTGAACAGTACCCTTCGGACTTAGAAGAAAATGTTCTCAAAAGAGTGCGTTTTTGCGGCCCATTATGCGGTCGCATAATCACTCTGCGGACCGCATAATGGCCGCAGAGTGAATCAAAAAAACTGGCCAAATTTGAGGTCGCGGTTCGGACCTTTTGGATTGAATAGTACCCTTCAGACTTAGAAGAAAATGTTCGCGATAGAGTGCATTTTTACGGCCCATTATGCGGTTGCATAATCACTCTGCGGACCGCATAATGGCCGCAGAGTGAATCAGAAAAACTGGGCAAATTTGAGGCCGCGGTTTGGACCTTTTGGATTGAACAGTACCCTTCGGACTTAGAAGAAAATGATCACGAAAGAGTGTGTTTCTGTGGCCCATTATGCGGTCGCATAACCACTCTGCAGACTGCATAATGGCCGCAGAGTGAATCAGAAAAACTAGCCAAATTTGAGGTCGTGGTTCAGACCTTTTGGATTGAATAGTACCCTCCAGACTTAGAAAAAAAATTTCGCGATAGAGTATATTTCTACAGCCCATTATGCGGTCGCATAATCAATCTGCGGATTGAATAATGGTCGCAGAGTGAATCAGAAAAACTGGCCAAATTTGAGGCCGATTATGCGGCCCAAAATGCGATCGCATAATAAATATGCGGGCCACATAATCCATCGCATATCTGCCTTTGAGTTTTGCGAGGAGAGTTCTGCAGCGCATTATGCGACCGAAGAACAGGGCCGCATAATGGCCACATACCCGGTCAGAAAATTTACTATCATGTGCCCCTTTTTGCGGCAGGTTTGAGGACCGCATTCCCATTATGCGGTCACATATGCGACCGCATAACTATGTCAGGGCACCCCATTTTCTTATTTTTAAACTCGACCCCAGACCTATATAAAACACATTCCCCACCATTCTAAACCATTCTCCTGATAATTTAGAGTGAGAAAAGAGAGGGTTCTAGAGAGAAGGTCTCAATTCCATCAAATTGATCCTCCATCACCACTCAAAGCTTAGAACTAATCAAAAAGGATACCGATTTCTTCACTCTAAAAGGTAGGTTTCTACCACACCAGCCCTTAAATTCCATGATTAGCTAAAATGGGCCATTAGTAAGGTAGTCCATGGAGATAAGGATAGGGACCTTGCATGCATGAGGTTCTAAACTATGTTTGGGAAAGTAAGAGCAAATATAGAAAGAAATGGGGGATGGGACCTTAGCAAACTCACAATTCTAGGTGTAATTCTCAAGTGAGCTGGGACTATGATCCAATTCCTAATTACAATTTTATTGTGCTATTTTGTCAAATAGATTGAAAGAGCTAAAGGATTTCAGAAATTGTTGTAGGAATTAAGGATAAGACCCAGTCAAGGTATGTATGGCTAACTCTAATCTTCGTAGAATCAACTCGTTGGTATCCGAGTAGGTGGTATGAGTCCCTTACTTGATCATACTTGAATTGATTGTTTTAATGTTTAGAATCGAAACATTTCTATTTCTTAATTGTTCTAGTCGGCTACCATGTCACCATGCTACTTGAAAATGTGAACTATGATCCTACATTCTCCTTCTATTATGTGTGAAATTCATTATATGTTGGTTCTTGTTAATATGAAGGATGATGCTATTGAACAGATAAAAAGGGGGAATCATACTCGAATTGTAAAATGTGTCCAAGTTCCAAGAACTATGTGATAAATGGTGGATATGAAATGTGAACTGAGTAAATGAATGAAATGGTGATGTCCCAAAGTGAGATGGCTTAGCCGATCGGGTCGAGATCGGACGCCATGTTGTACACATGGTGGCATTTACATCGGAAATATGAATATAAATTATGATGTTGGTGATGTCTCACTTGGGATGTCTTAGCCGGTCGGGCCGAGACCGGACTCTGTGTAAAAAGACACGGTGGCATTATGAATCGTGGCACTAGGCATTAAGAAACTATGTGACCCTTACTTGTGATTCTCTATTCCCGTGAAGTGCTATGTGATTTCCATGACTGTCTTCCTACCTGTTTTATTGTTTATTCTATTTTAGAGTGGAGTTGTTCATACATATTACTACTATTTGATGGTACTAACGTCCCTTTTGCCGGGGGCGCTACATCTTTGAATGGATGTAGGTGGTTCTATTGCAGATAGCGCTGATCGCCGATAGTGAAGCCCTCACTCTTTCTCCTCACAGCAGTTTTGGTGAGCCCCATTTTTTCCCGGGTCCATGTATAGCATATGGTGTCCTTCTTTTGTATAAGTTACTATATTTTGAGGTATAGTCGGGGCCTTGTTATCGGCATTGTCACATTTTTCTTTTGCATCTATAGAGGCTTCGTGGACGTTTATGTGGGTCATGTATAGGTGACGGGGATGTTATCGAATCAAGTTGTAAGTTGGAAATCCTATTCCACTTAATCATAGACTGTAAGTACTTTTGGAAGTTTGATTATCGCATAATGTATGTAAGTAAGAATGAACTAGAAATCTATGTATATTTATATAGTTGACTTCTCCGAGGGTTAATAAACGGTGATGCGTTCCCTTTTTGGAATATGAATGAGTCGGGTAGGATATGTTTGAAAGGGTTGCTCGACCGGGTTCACTCGGTTGAGCGCCGGTCGCGCTTCCCGAGGTTGGGGCGTGAAAAACTTGGTATCAAAGCCTATGGTTTTAAAGTGTCCTAGGGTGTCTCGAAGCCGTGTCTAGAAGAGCCCTTCTTATTGGTGTGTTGTCGACCACATCTATAATTAGGGGGCTGCTTGGACATTTAGGAATAATACCCTTCATTATTGTTCTACATCGTGTGATAGAGTGGAATGTGAGGTTGTCTTCCTCTAACTTGTGCATTGTTCTAAACTTTCAGTAAATGGAATCTAAGAAGAAGGCGATATTTGGTCAAGAGGCCAATGCCACCCCAGGAGTGGCTATTGATTCCTAACTTGATAGTGCAGGTGAGGATAATCCCCCGACTATTACACTGCCAGATTCTTTTGCTCCAGACCAGACTACTCCAGTTCCTACTCTTGTGGAGGGTTCCACAATCTCTCCCACTAATATTCATGTTCCTCCTCCAGCCCCAGCTTCCGATCCCGGTGTTTCTGATGGGGATATTAGGTGAGCTATTCATATGCTGACTCAGTTAGTGGCTTCTCGGGCCCAGGGGTCAAATGTTACACCCACTTGTTTCAGCTTGCAAGGGGATTCTTCCGGTTCCAGGGTTAGCATATTTCTTCAGTTAGACCCTCCATAGTTCACAGGTACTGACCCGAGGAAGACTGTAAGGCCCCGGAAAATTTTGCTAAGCAATATAGGATTTCGGAGTGCCAGGTAGACTAATTATAATATTTTATGTGCTTTAAATATGATGTAAGTGAATTGGATATAGTAAACAAGCGTATAAGTCATATAATAATTAAGGTGGGGTCCAAGGAGAGGCCTAAGTCTAAGCCAAATGGGAAAATTTCATAATAGGCTAAAATTCCAAAAGTACTTGCACTAGTCCACACTTTGAACGAGCATATCTAAATATATATATATATATAAGGTATTATGTGATGAATAACCTATAAAATAAAAGATCTTCGAGTCTAGTTTTCAACTCTTCAAACTGTTCATCATTTGGACATTCCTACACAAACTTATGATCAAATTACCAAAGGCTAGAAAAATGCGATCCTGTGTGGAATCTGCGATCGCATTTCTGTCGCATTTTTTACTCTGCGATATCTATCGCAGATTGGGCCAGTGTTGCCTAGTTTTGGGCACCTATTTCGCGATGCATTCTGCTGCCCACATTCTTGTTTTGCGGTCCATTCTGCGATTGCAGACCCTGTTTCGGAGGCTTATTTTTCCTATTTTTATAACCAACCCCATTTTCATAAATAGGTTTAGGGGCTTCATTTGGGGTCACTTTCTACTGATTTTAGAGAGAGATGAGAGAATATATAGAGGGAAAGAAGGGGTCTAACTTCATAATCACCCAAATCTTGCTCAAGTATTCAAGAATCAAGGAAGATAATCTTAGATTGTCCTTCATCCGGGTAAGTCCTACTCCCAAAAATTTCATGCAAGAGGTTAGGGGTTCAAATATGTTGTGAGGGTTATAAATAGCCATGCATGTGGGACTAAGTTGTAGTATGTGATATTAAACAACCAATTTGGGTAGTTCATGTTAAAATTTTGGTGAGGGAAGAAGAAATTGCCATTTCTAAACCTTGTAGTCTACTTCACATGTTAGGTGTTTGATGAAATTCCTAAGAGAGTTACACCATGGGTAATCCTCATAATTATTAATCGATTTCCGTTATCTCCTTATAGATTATTATTGCTAGAGGTGTTGGTGTATTGTATAAACTTAAGGAAAAGCTCTTTGAGGTATGTATGGCTCACTTTTCGGGTATGATTCTCTTGTTGGATATCTATGGAATTTATGTGTTCTATGTGCCTAATTGAGAAATTCTTGCGTCTATGTCATTCCATGCTAATACCATATCATTGTGCTACTTAGGTATATGAGTTGTGATCTTTATGTTCCTCCTTCTACTATGTGTGTGATCCTTGCATATGATGGGCGTGGTAAATATGAAAGATTGAAATGGTATGAAATATGAATCAAAAAGTTGTTATGATATGAAATATGGGTAAAGAGATGGTAATGATGTGAAATGCAAAACATGAGGTTGAATTTTTATGAAGCACGAAAAAATGGATTGGGAAATTGTGAAACATGAATTAATGGAATAGATGGTTATGGAATATGGATTAAAGGATGAATTGTTGTGAAATGTGAATCAAAGGATTCTAATGATATGAAAGACGAATCAAATAACAATATGTGTTGGGGATCAAAAAGGTTTAAAATGATGTAAGTAATCTAAAACACCCATAATTGTACCAGGAGAATGTCCTAGGGGTGAGAAGGCCTATCCGGTCTGGCTGGGATCGGACTCCATGTCGTACACATGGATGACTTAATATTGTGATATGATTATGATTTGATGATGATTATTGTCCTCACTATTTTCAGTTGAGATGTCCTAGCCGATCGGGCGGAGATCGGACTCCGCGTGCTTTGCACGAGCCACGATGTTAGCCTAGCTGATTCGGGCAGAGATCGGACTCCGTGAGAACAAGCCATGGTGGTTATATGTGATGTGATTGAAATTCGTACCTCACCTAAGATGGTTTAGCCGATCGGGCAGAGATCGAACTCCGTGTGACAACGACACGGTGGATCAGTAATAATAATAACAAGATGAAATCTAAAAGAACATTAACCAAAAGATGGAAAAACGGGATGAAGGACGTGGTAACTCTTGTTTGTGTTTTTCCTTGCTTCGGCGTATTGTTGTATGATGCCTCTATTTGTGTTTACTGTTGATGTTTATCCTATCTAGAGTAGGTTTGTTCGTACATACTAATACTATTCAATGGTACTGACGTCCCTTTTGCCGGGGGCGCTACATCTTTTATATCGATGTAGGTGGTTCCATAGCAGGTAGCTCTGATCACCGATAGTGGTGCCTTCCCTTCATCTCTTCAGCAGTCTTGGTGAGACCCACTTCCTCTTGGGGCCATGTGTAGTACATGCTGTCTTAGTTTGTTTATGTCATTTCTTTTGAGGTATAGCCGGGGTCTTGTTACCGGCAAGTCTATGTATTCTTCTCCGTACTCTTAGAGGCTCCGTAGACACTATGTGGGTGGTAAATATATTTTGGGTAGTTGTTATACTTACTCGTAATCGTGGCCCCGTATCGGGAATGTTGTATTTAGTATGTATGTTTTGGTAATCTAATGTTAAAACATTAAAAGAGGAAAAATGGACTTTATGTTGTGAATCCACATTTTTTATTTTCTCTTGCTATTTCATATGAATAATATATGCTATAAACACGGGAAAACGCATTGGGTAGGAAAGGCAAATCAGGTTTGCTTGACCGGGTTCATTCGGTTAGGCGCCGGTCCCGTCCCTCGGTTTTGGGGCGTGACAAATACCCTCAGGATTTCATTGATGAGATGCATAAGACTCTTTGAGTTATGCGTTCTACAGAGACGGAGGGAGTAGAGTTGGCCTCCTATCGTCTAAAAGGGGTGGCATATTCTTGGATCGAGATGTGGGAGGACTCTCATGAGGTGGGGAGCCCTGCGGCAAGGTGGAGTGAGTTCGCGAATGCTTTCGTAGACCATTTTTTGTCGGCCAAGACTAAGGCAGCTCGTGTTGTGGAGTTTGAGAGCCTTAAACAGGGTAGTAAAAGTGTGTGGGAGTATCACATTGAGTTCGTGCGCCTGTCAAAGTATGTTGTTCATATGATGCCAACTATGGAGGCTAGAGTTCGTCGATTTGTGCAAGGCCTTAGTCCCTTGGTTATTAATGAAGTTGCCACAGCTGCTCTAGATTCTGACATGAACTATGGAAAATGGTGGCGTTTGCCCAGGCTACAGAGGCTCGGAAGTTAAAGCACAAGATGGAACGGGAAGGTGTTAGTAGGGCCCGGTCAGCGGGAAACCTTGGAGATTCATTAGGAGGTGAGAGATCAGCTTCTCGGGGAAGATCATCAGGGCCATCCCAGTCTTATGCTCAATCTTCAGCTAGTGCACCATCAGGGCATAGTCAGAAGCAGGGGAGTCTCTTTGGGCCCAGCCAGGGCAGCAGGGGGTTCCACCATCAAGGTCGATCAGGAGGGAGATTCCAGCAGCAGCAGAAGGCCTCATGCCCTAAGTGTGGGAGGATACATTCGGGGCTCTGCTACATGGACATGCCAGTGTGTTATGGATGTGTGATGAGAGGCCATATTTAGAGGGAGTGTCGTGCATCCTGCCAGGGTGCCGGTAGGGGCACAGCACAACAATCCAATTCTTCAGCTGCTACATCTTCAGCACACCCTCCAGCCCGAGGCTCTCCAGCACCTGCAGGGTGTGGTGTAGCTAGGGGTGGTGCACAGGGTTCGGGAAGACCCAATCGGTTCTATGCTATGAGTGGTCGATAGAGTGTAGAGGATTCTGCAGATGTCGTCACAGGTATATTGACTGTTCAATCCCATGATGTGTATGCCCTTATTGATCCCGGGTCTTCTATACCCTATGTTACTCCTTATGTTGCGTCAAGCTTTGGGATAGAATCGGAACAGCTTCACGAGTCGTTCTATGTATCTACTCCAGTTGGTGAGTCTATTACGGCTGCACGGGTTTATAGAGATTGTGTTGTCACGAAGCATGGTCGGGATACCATGGCCAATCTTATTGAACTGGGGATGATTGACTTTGATGTAATAATGGGAATGGATTGGCTTTATTCATGTTTTGCGAAACTCGACTGCCGAACCATAGTTATGAGGCTTGAATTTCCTAACGAGTCAGTTGTTTAGTGGGAGGGGAATAATGTCATGCCGAAAGGTAGGTTTATATCTTACCTTAAGGCCTCAAAGATGATCAGGAAGGGGTGCATTTATCACTTGGTCCGAGTTGCGGACACCTCTGCTGAGCTGCCTACCCTTGAATCTGTGCCAATTGTGAATGTACCCGATTTCTTTCCGGATGAGCTCCCTGGGATTCCTCCATAAAGGGAGATTTATTTTGGGATCGATGTGATGCCAGGCACGTAGCCTATATCCATTCCACCTTATAGAATGGCTCCGAAGGAATTGAAAGAACTGAAGGAGCAACTGAAGGATTTTCTAGAAAAAGGTTTCATCCGGCCGAGTGTGTCGTCTTGGGGCACACCGGTTCTCTTTGTTATAAAGAAAGATGGGTCACTGCGGATGTGTATTGACTACTGGCAACTCAACAAAGTCACAATCAAAAACAAATACCCATTGCCTAGGATAGATGACTTGTTTGATCAATTACAAGGTGATAAGTTCTTCTCCAAAATTGATTTGCGATTCGGGTATCATCAACAAAAGATAAGGGAGCAGGATATTCTGAAAACAGCCTTCAGAACCTGGTATGGGCACTTTGAATTTATGGTAATGTCTTTCGGGTTAACAAATTCCCCGAAAACTTTCATGGATCTTATGAATCGAGTCTTCAAGTCGTTTCTTGACTCCTTTCTGATAGTATTCATTGACGACATCCTTGTATATTCGCGAAGTCGAGAGGATAACGCCGACCACCTCAGGGCAGTTCTGCAGACTCTTCATCAACATCAATTGTATGCAAAGTTCTCGAAATGTGAATTTGGCTTGAATCTGTTACATTTTTGGGTCATGTCGTCTCCGTAGAAGGGATTAAGGTTGATCCTCAAAAGATCGCAGTGGTAAAGGATTGGCCTAGACCTACCACTCCAACAGATATTCGCAGTTTCTTGGGTTTGGCCGAGTATTATAGGAGGTTTGTGGAGGGGTTCTCCACTCTTGCCTCACTATTGACTAAACTGACACAAAAAGCGGTCAAGTTCCAGTGGTCAGATGCTTGTGAAAAGAGTTTCCATGAATTGAAATCAAGATTGACTTCGGCACTGGTGTTGACCCTGCCAGAGGGTACGGAGGGGTTTGTGGTGTATTGCGATGCTTCCAGGGTTGGTCTTGGGTGTGTATTAATGCAACATGGAAAGGTTATAGCATATGCTTCAAGGCAGCTTAAGAATCACGAAAAGAATTATCCAACCCATGACTTGGAGCTTGCGGAAGTTATTTTTGCATTAAAGATTTGGAAACATTATCTGTATGGGGTCCACGTAGATGTATTCACAGACCACAAGAGTCTTCAATATATTTTCAAACAGAAGGAATTAAACTTGAGGCAAAGAAGGTGGCTTGAGTTGCTCAAAGAATATGACATTGACTTCTTGTATCATCCGGGGGAAAGATAATGTGGTGGCGAATGCTCTTAGTTGGAAATCTATGGGTAGTTTGGCTCACTTAGAAGCATGTCAAAGACCCTTGGCTCGAGAGGTTCACCAGTTGGCTAGTTTGAGAGTTCGTCTTGCAGACTCTAATGAAGGGGGAGTGATTGTGCAGAACAGGGCGGAATCATCGCTTGTGGCGGAGGTCAAGGAGAATCAATACAACGATCCAGTGTTGGTACAGTTGAAAAAAGGGATGCATAAGCATAAGACTACAGCTTTTTCTCTTAGCATGGATGACAGCACCTTACGATTCCAAGGGCGGCTGTGTGTTCCAGACGTGGATGGTCTTTGAGAAAGGATCATGGAAGAAGCTCACACTTCTAGATATTCCGTGCACCCAGGTTCTACGAAAATGTATCATGATCTCAAGGACGTTTATTGGTGGACATGAAGAGGGGTGTGGCAGACTTTGTGGCGAAATGTCCAAACTATCAGCAAGTGAAGGCCGAGCATCAAAAGCCCAGTGGGTTGGCACAACTTATAGAAATTCCGATGTGGAAGTGGGAAATGATCAACATGGATTTTTTGGTAGGATTACTGCGCACTCCGCACAAGTTTGATTGAATTTGGGTGATCGTGGATCGACTCACAAAATCAGCACACTTCTTACCAGTTAAATGCACCGACACTACAGAATAACATGCATAACTGTATATCAAGGAAATAGTCAGCCTTCATGGCACTCCAGTCTCCATCATTTCCGATCGAGGGGCCCAGTTCACAGCTAATTTCTGGAAGAATTTTCAGCAAGGTTTGGGTATACAAGTAAATCTCAGCACGACTTTCCACCCGCAGACTGACGGGCAATTAGAGCGGACTATTCAGACGCTTGAGGACATGTTGCGTGCTTGTGTGGTTGAATTCAAAGGTAGTTCGTATGTTCATTTTCCGCTTGTAGAATTTGCTTATAACATCAACTTCCATGCCAGTAGTCAGATGGCACCGTTTGAGGCCTTGTATGGTAGGATATGTAGGTCTAGGATATGTAGGTTGCCGATTGGATGGTTCGAGGTTGGAGAAGCTGAACTAATAGGACCCGACCTTGTGCATCAAGATATGGAGAAGGTTAAAATCATAAAGGAGCGGGTGAAAACTTCTCAGAGTCGCCAGAAATCCTATTCGGATGTTCGTCGCAGAGACTTGGAGTTCAAAGAAGATGATTGGGTGTTCTTGAAGGTATCTCCCATGAAGGGGGTCATGCGGTTTGGAAAGAAGAGGAAATTGAGTCCAAGGTATGTTGGGCCATATAGAATCATTCAAAGGGTAGGAAAGGTAGCGTACAAGCTTGAGCTTCCCCCTGAAATGTCGTTGGTGCACCCGGTATTTCATGTGTCCATGTTGAAGAAGGTAGTTGGAGACCCGTCCGCCATCGTGCCGGTTGATACCATTGAGGTTAACGAAGAATTTTCATATGAAGAAATTCCAGTTGCTATTCTTGATAGACATGTCCGAAAGTTGAGAAACAAAGGAATTGTGTCGGTGAAGGTATTATGGCGAAACTAGCAAGTCGAAGAAGCAACATGGGAAGCCGAGGAAGAAATAAAAGGGAAGTACCCTCATTTGTTTGAATAGCCATGTAATAGTTTTATGAAGTTGTTTCCTCTAAATATTTGCATTACTTGCTCGGCTAATGTAAAAACACTCCCTTCCTAGTTAAACATCCTTTATGAAGCCTCGGTTGGTGTTGTTTTATATTATATTGTGTTGTCTGATCATATAAAGTTTGTTGAAATGTGTTTCGGGGGCTCTCTGGCAAGTGGATAGGCCTAATCACAAAGGAAACTCTGGTAAAATTTTCAGAAAATTTAGTTAGGTAAATTTGGGTTGTTGGCATATGGTATGACTGAACCTAAGTGAACCTTAATCATCATTCGAGGATGAATGATCTTAAGTGAGGGGAGGATGTAAGGACCCGTAAAATTATTAACCCAAAACTCGGGATTTCGTGGTGCCGAGTTAGATTCCTGCGTTATTATAAGTAGAAATTCTTTGCGGCCTCGCTGCGGTTCGGACCTTTTGGATTGAACAGTACCTTTAGGACTTAGAAGAAAATGCTCGCGAAAGAGTGCATTTTTGCGGCCCATTATGCGGTCCCATAATCACTCTGCGGACCGCATAATGACCGCAGAGTGAATGAAAAAAACTGGCCAAATTTGAGGCCGATTATGCGGCCCAAAATGCGATGGCATAATTAATATGTGGGCCGCATAGTCCATCACATATCTGCCTTGGAGTTTTGCGAGGAGAGTTCTACGGCGCATTATGCAACCGTAGAATAGGTATGCGGGCCGCATAATGGCCACATACACGGTCAGAAAATTTACTATCCTACGCCCCTTTTTCGGCAGGTTTGAGGACCGCATTCCCATTATGCGGTCGCATATGCAACCGCATAACTCTGTCGGCGCACCCTATTTTCTTATTTTTAAACCCGTCCCCAGACCTATATAAAACACATACCCCACCATTCTAAACCAATCTCCTGATAATTTAGAGTGAGAAAATAGAGGGTTCTAGAGAGAAGGTCCCAATTCCATCAAATTGATCCTCCATCACCACTCAAATCTTGGAACTAATCAAATAGGATACTAATTTCTTCACTCTAAGAGGTAAGTTTCTACCATACCAGCCTTTAAATTCCATGATTAGCTAAAATGGGCCATTAGTAAGGTAGTCCATGGAGATAAGGATAGGGACCTTGAATTCATGAGGTTCTAAACTATGTGTGGGAAAGTAAGAGCAAAGATAGAAAGAAATAGGGGATGGGACCTTAGCAAACTCATAATTCTAGGTGTAATGCTCAAGTGAGCTAGGACTATGATCCAATTCCTAATTACAATTTGATTGTGTTATTTTGTCAAATAGATTGAAAGAGCTAAAGGATTCCGGAAATTGTCGTAGGAATTAAGGATAAGACCCAGTCAAGGTATGTATGGATAACTCTAATCTTCGTAGAATCAACTCGTTGGTGTCCGAATAGGTGGTATGAGTACCTTACTTTATAATACTTGAATTGATTATTTTAATGTGTTGAGTCGAAAGATTTCTGTTTCTTAATTATTCTAGTCGACTACCATGTCACCATGCTACTTGAAAATGTGAACTATGATCCTACATGCTCCTTATATTATGTGTGCTATTCATTATATATTGGTTCTCGTTAATATGAAGGATGATGTTATTGAACGGATAAAAAGGGGGAATCAGACTCGAATTGTAAAACGTGTCCAAGTCCCAATAACTATATGATAAATGGTGGAAATGAAATGTGAACTGAGTAAATTAATGAAATGGTGATTTCCCAAAGTGAGACGACTTAGCCGATCGGGCTGAGATCGGACGCCATGTTGTACACATGGTGGCATTTACATAGGAAATATGAATATAAATTATGATGTTGGTGATTCTCACTTGGGATGGCTTAGCCGGTCGTGTCGAGACCAGACTCCGTGTAAAAAGACACGATGGCATTATTTATCGTGGAGCTTGGCATTAAGAAACTATGTGACCCCTACTTGTGATTCTCTATTCCTGTGAAGTGCTATGTGATTTTCATGATTGCCTTCCTACCTGTTTTATTGTTTATTCAATTTTAGAGTAGAGTTGTTCATACATACTAGTACTATTCGAAGGTACTAACGTCCCTTTTTCCGGGGGCGTATCTTTGAATGGATGTAGGTGGCTCTATTGCAGATAGCGTTAATCGTCGATAGTGGTGCCCTCACTCTTTCTCCTCACAGCAGTCTTGGTGAGCCCCGTTTCTTCCTGGGGCCATGTATAGCATATGTTGTTCTTCTTTTGTATAAGTTACTATATTTTGAGGTATAGCCGGGGACTTGTTACCAGCATTGTCACATTTGTTTTTTGTATCTATAGAGGCTCCGTTGACATTTATGTGGGTCATGTATGGGTGTCGAGGATGTTATCCAATCAAGTTGTACGTTGCAAATCCTATTCCACTTAATCATAGACTGTAAATACTTTTGGAAGTTTGATTATCGCATAATGTATGTAAGGAAGAATGAACTAGTAATGTATGTATATTAATATTGTTGACTTATCCCCGGGTTAATAAATGGTGATGCATTCCCTTTCTGGAATATGAATAAGTCGGGTAGGATATGTTTGAAAGGCTTGCTCAATCGGGCTCACTCGGTTAAGCGCCGGTCGTACTCCCCGAGGTTGGGGCATGACAAACTTAGCGGCCGTCTGGCAGGTGCATAAAAATAATGTTGAATACGACTACAAGAATATACCAAGTATTATCCCACACTGTGGGGTCTAGAGAGGATAGTATGTACACAAACCTACCACTACCTTGTGAGGATAGAAAACTGCTTCCAATAGACCCTCGACAAAAGAATAATGTTGAATATGGTGTATTAATAATGATGGTATTAAATATGCTTGAATTAGTTATGTTGGCATTAGTTATGCTGAATAGGGTGTATTAGTAATGCATCGTGCCATACATTTTGGATGATTGACACAATGACCCCCCGTAAGGGGCTTGTTTTTTAAAATATTTAAAAATTGATCTTAAACCCGCCCACACTTGTTATCTCTGGCGAATTGATAGATCTTATGTTATATTTACACTTCCTATATAGTCAATTGTCCACAAGCTCCACCCAGTTAAAATGATTTTAATCTCGTTCAATTATTCACCAAACACTACCAAAGTAACATACTTTTGTGTTTTACTATCGACCTATCCGTTATGTTGTTCATCAAAGTCTATCGTTTGGCATATTTTTTTTATGTTGTTTTAACAAAATATTTTTCGAATTAGTAATTTTAATTTCGATCAAATTATCCCAAATCTGTTCCAAATGATCTCAAACTTGAAACCAAGCCTTCAAATACCAGCACAAACACTTTTCAATTACCAATTTAGTCAAACAATACCAAATCAAGAATAACTACTATACTTTCTTCTACACTTTCTAACATCCAATAATAAAGTTTTGAGTTTTTAAGGTAAATCATTAATTCAGTATTTAAGCTAAATATTTTAGCACAAATTACAACAATTTTAACAATAATCAATCCTTAACTTCTAATTTTTCCCCCAAACAAGAATTTCAAGCTTTATATATTGCAGCACTATGATAATCTTAGTGAAGAAGAAGAATTTTTAATAAAGTAATAAACGGGAATAAATATAGACCAGTCTTGTGAGGGGACACATCGTGCAATTTCATAATATTAAGATATTTGCTTACCTTGAAAATAGTTTTAACAATTATATTTGATTTGTGGTTCTAAAAATATGTGATTTATCTTAATACTAGTTGATAATCAAGAAATAATAAGTGTGAATAAGGAGATTGAGATAAGCAAACCAAATTATGCACAAGATTAGGGCCTCGAGCTCATTGAAATCAGGGTCTCGGGGTCCAATAATAGCAATAAATGAATAACACTAAAGTAAAGAACAATAAAGCTGTGAGATAGTGTTGAGCACGAAAAGAATGTATAATGTTGTACTGCAGTAAATGTTCATGTATGTTACAAAATGACAGGGGTATCCTTTATATAGGAGGAGGGAATCCCAACATAGTACATGTCTAATTATGACAAAGAAATGCTATTGGTACAGCTGTATAATGGATCAGTACGGGCTTGTACTATTCTTGCAGACCTTGTTATCTCTAACCACGTGTCCTTGGGAATTTTTCGCCTTTCCATGACGGTCATCGATTTTCATACTGCCTCAAGGTATGCTGTGATGAGTCCTCGATATGCTCTCTCGAGAGGAGTATTTCGCAATCGAGCCTCAAACTGTGCTTCGAGCCCCTTGAAACCGGGTTTGGGATGCCATAGAGGCCCTAAGATCGGAATTCCCCAATCTTGGCCGCATACAGATAGTCCCCGCATTTCTTAGAGTGAAATGATAAGAAACGATTTTGAATTCTTGACTCTTCGATATCTCCATCATGATGTCAGCCACGTGAGGTCAATAACTGATGTGACAGAAAGGCTGCACAGAGCACGGGTCTCGAAAAACCCACGAACCGTTATTGGCCGCCCTTTCAACTCCTCCAATATGCTTAGAGAACCTCTATAAATATTTCAATCCTTCATCTTTCAAATTTTTATCCTTTGCAACATCTTCAAATCCTCATTTAACAACTTCTGCTTTCATCCCTTCTCTACGTTCATCTCTTCGCCAGTTTTCTTCTTCTTATTCTGAAACTTTAACATAGTCATGGCCAAAACCTCTAAGACGGTACCTCAAAAAGAGAAGCCCCCTTCTGTTTCACGCTCGTCTAAGAGCAAAAAAACAGTACCTCCTCGTGTTGAGGAGTGCATCCTCGGGCCCTGTGACACATCATCTGATTTTAAGATTGATAAACCTTCTTCGATAGCGGGCCGATGCGAACCCATATCTCGATATATCAGTCTGGTGACCGATATTAAAAAAATGAAGGTTGATTGCCGTTGGGAGGAGGCAGTGCAAATGGAAATCCCTTCATCTGAAGACGATATAACCACCTACAAAGCTGGCTATCTTAGCGTATACACGTATCCCTTCACCTTAGGTCCTGTGGACCCTTCTTCGCTGCCAATAGATCCAGTGATCCTCGATTTTTGCCAACAATATCGAGTGACACTCGGCAAGATTTATTCTTCTTTCTGGCGAATTGTCTATATGATCAGATACTTCTCGAACTTGGTCGAGGGGATGCCTTTCACCCTTGACCACCTGATTAGACTGTATAGCCCTCATCTTTATTGAGGTGGCCTAATTAAGCTACAACGTCGAGCCTCCAAGGTCTTTTTTGCCAACATCGATGAGGAAAAAGATAGAGGGTGATGAGCCGCTTTTTCCAAGCCAGGACCTCAGACCTAATCCCTGCTGAGAAGATGCCATTCCTCGAGGAATGGAATATGAATCGTAAGTGTCGATTCATCGAATTATGCTTTTTTAATTGAAAGTTTCCCCTTATGAACTTGTTCTTTTATGATGACGCAGCCGTTGAATGGTACCCTGGTTCTGTCAAAGACCTCCCGGGATGGGTACAACAATTAGATTCCCTATCCCCATATGCTAAACGTGTTTGGTGTGACTTAGCCAAAACTCGATGGGAAGCCAAGAATCATGGTGAGTTTTTACCACTGTTGCTTTCGAATCCCCTAGTAAAAGCTTCCATGGTGGTATACTTGATTTTTTGAGCTTATGCATGCCTTGGAGAAGTTGTCCTGATGAGTCCGCCTCCACCTAGCGAAGGGGAGACCCAAAAACCCTCTAAATACAAAAAGAGAAAGAAGGAGACGCCGTCGGAGTCTCCAAATCCAAAGAGAGACAAGGCTCAGAAGCCAAAAGACGATAATACGGTCTTGACTTTGGCAGCTGTTAAAAGCCTTCGTGCCGAAGACGAAGATGATGACAATTTCCCCCTGGTACTCAGGGAAAAGCAAAGCATCGATGCTTCGAGGGATTCTGAGCTAGCGATTGTTGATACGGTCTCACCTCGAGTTGAGGAGGCTCTCGAGGTGGGTTTAAATATAGTCCCCGAGCCAATTATCGACCAAGATACATCTTCTGCCGTTGAGCACTTGGTCGGAGAATTCGAGGGACCTAGCTCTGAGACTCCTCATAAGCGAGAGAAAGGCCCCGATTGGGGTTGATAGCATAGGCAATTTTCCACCAAGCCCGTCGTTTTCCTCAGGGAAAATACGGGATGCCCAAAACAGGGGAACTCTCGGCGTGGGGGCATCCCAAGGAGATAATGACATATTTGGAGATTATTTCACCGGTGTCGAGGAGGAGACTGATCTCGATGCCCCACTTATTATCGAGGAGGCTGAGAAGTACAGAAGCAGGTAATTTTTTTATGTTGCGTTTGTGCTTTGGATTCTGATTCTTGTTTTTCTAACTCCTTTCCTTCGTGTTTCAGGTCGTGATGCTCTATGACTGGGCCTTTTCCAAGTTACGAGTCGAGCTGACTCTTTGTGAGGAGGAGCTTGGGAAACTCAAGTCGGAGTAGAATGAGCTCAAGACTCTGTATGCCCGAAGGGAAGAGGAGCTTAATGACCTTCGAGCAAGCTCAGAGAAAGCTCTCCAAGAGTAGGCCAACTTCGTCAAACATGTAACTTAGCCTTTGATGGTTTGTTTTCCATTTTCATAACTCAGCTTTCAAGAATTTGACTTGGTTTTGCAGATCAAACAGAAGGACGACCTGACGGGGCAACTTCGGGAAGAGATTGTGGCCAAAAATGCCGAAATCCTTGACCTGAAGCGGAGCATGGACAACATGTCTTCAGAGAAAGACACTCTTAGAGAGAAGCTGACCTTGGCCCAATATCTTCTTCAGGCTGCGAAAGAGGAGGGACACAGATATAAAGTGCTCCACGTCGAATGGCTGCCACGCTATCCATGGCCAAGTCTGACTCCGATGCACTCATATCCTCGTACCGGGAAGATGCAAATTCTCTATCCAAGAAGGCATCTGAGGAGGCCGAGCTCAAGTTGACTCGCGCCCTTGGTCATGCTCGCTTAGAAGTTCGAAGGCAGGCTTTCGAGGAAATGTAGGCCAAGGGCTTCGATCTCTCTGCCGAGATCGAGCAAGCGAGGGACTTAGAGAAAGAGTCGGCAGTACCGGTTACTTTGAACTAAGGCTCCGCCAGCGGCTCAGGGAGCAGTGAAGATGAAGACTAGGCCCTCTTTTGTTCTTTTTACTTCTTCTTTTGTGGTAAGGGCTCTGTGTAAGAGATTTGTAAATGCATTCATGTAAATATGCCTTTTGGAATACAAAAGATCTTCTCGTTTCATTCTTACTTTGCATTAATGCCTTTCATGCTCCACCTTTAAGTGTTTATCCGAAGGTCGCATTTGATTTTTACTTCAAATCCCTCGAGCTCGGGCTCGGCGCAGCAGAGACCCTTAAAATCGGGCTGCCCTGGTTTCAATCGCTTTCCCTTCTTAGGAAGGATTGGTAAGAAATCAATTCAACTTCTCGACCCTTCGAGATATTGTATGATGGCGTCATTGACATGACCGCGAGGTGACTGTAGTGGTCCATTGGTACATTTCCCCAAAAGTCATAATTGTTTCATCAAAGCTGATTGGCTATCAAAATTAATGAATAGTTGTTGCTCTTCTCTTCGACATACTTGCTTTCCCTTTCATTAAGAGTTTTATTGCTTTGTGCGACCATCTTCCCCCTAGAGTTCTTTTCTTCTAGCAGTTTTTTCGCCGTATCAGTTTAGAGCTCTTGTCGAAGTTTTCATCTCTCTTTTATTGTTTTAAAGAAATTATGGCCACCATATCCAAATCCATTCATCAAAAAGAAGGGAGCCCCACCTCAGAATCGCGCCCGGCCAGTGGTACACCGCCAGTGCTTAACGAACTAAACTGCTTCATTTTGAAGAAAGACTTTACGCTAGAGAGACCCCCCCTCCACGTTCCTGGCCGTCGAGAGCATGCATCGAGGCACATTTGGTCAATCGAGGAGAGACACCTCGAGGCCGTGAGGAGAGACTTTGGATGGAGAGAAAGAGTAGTACTGCAGATACCCTCTCGGGGAGAGGATATTACGACCCATGTAGAAGGTTTTCTGAATGTGTATATGTATCCCTTTACATTAGGTCCCCTCGACCATCTCGTGCTCGGGTTTTTCCAAAAGTATCGAGTTACTTTGGCTCAGATCTATCCGTCTTTCTGTTGCATCGTGCTGATGATGAGATTTTTTGCTGAAAAGGCTGAGCTTGAATTCACTCTCGGTCACCTTATTTGGTTGTATCGGCCTCTGCATCTCCGTGGCCTGATTACACTACGACGCCGATCCACCAAGTCCCCATTTGCCAGTGACGACGAGGATGAGGACCAAGGATGGATGAGTCGGTTTATTCGAGTGAGGACCGTTAACATCATCCCTGGAGTTCTTGCCGTTCCCCGAGGAATGTAATTTCAAACATAAGTAATATGTTGTATTTTATCATTCTCGTTTTTTCCGAACTACATATGAACGCTCATTTTCCTCTCCCACTGCGGTCCCGTGGAGGCCATATGTAATCCCTGATCTCGCAAACTGGGTTTGCAAATTGGAAGCTTCTTCGATCTACGACAAACGCAAGTGGCGAGATTTGTCAAAGGGCAGATGGGAGGCGAAACACCACGGTGTGTGCTATGTGGTTCCTCTCTTTAAGGAATACTTCTCTTTATGTTTATCGATTTCTCTACTGCAGACATCGGTGAGTTCTCTGAGATAAGGTTGTCCCCTTTCGGGGAGGAGGAAGAACCTTTAACTCTAGAGCCTAAGAAGGATAATAAAAGGAAAGGATCCTCGAGGGACGAGGATATTTACAGCGACACAGAACCTGCTCGGAGGCGCAAGGGGGATGCAGCCATCGACGAAGATTTTATATTCGTTGGTCGATCTGTGGATGGTAACGTTGTCGAAGAGGACGGTTTTACATTGATGGCTCGAACCAAGAGGCCTTCCGAGGCCGTTAAGCTTTCTGGACTCGAGGCCCCCATCGTCGAGGGAGAGGCTCCAAAAGAGAAGGGGCGAAGGCCCTGATTTGGCGGCAGGTTGTGATACGTCGAGAAGTACCCCGAAGGGGACCTCGGGTGGTTTTCCTGAGGCCAAGATAGCATGTCCTTCTAAATTATTCCCATATTATAATGGATTTAACAATTATATTTGATTTGTGATTCTAAAAATATGTGATTTATCTTAATACTCGTTGATAATCAAGAAATAATAAGTGTGAATAAGGAGAATGAGATAAGCAAACCAAAGTAGGCACAAGATTAGGGCCTCCAGCTCGTTGGAATCGGGGCCTCGGGGTCCAATAATAGCAATAAATGAAGAACACTAAAGTAAAGAACAATAAAGCTGTGAGACAGTGTTGAGCACGAAAAGAATGTAGAATGTTGTATTGCAGTAAATGTTCATGTATGTTACAAAATGACAGGGTCCCCTTTATACAGGAGGGGGAAACCCAACATAGTACATGTCTAATTATGACAAAGAAATGCTATTTGTACAGCTGTATAGTGGCTCAGTACGGACTTGTACTATTCTTGCAGACCTTGTAAGCTCTAACCACGTGTCCTTGAGAATTTCCTGCCTTTCCATGACGCTCATCGATTTTCATACTTCCTCGAGGAATGATGTGATGAGTCCTCGATATGCTCTCTCGAGGGGAGTACTTCGGAGTCGGGCCTCAGACTGTGCTTCGAGCCTCTCGAAACGGGGTTTGGGATGCCATAAAGGCATTAAGATCGGACTTCCCCGATTTTGGCCGTATACAATATTGTCTATGAATCTAAAAATGAATAATTAAGAGTATTTATTTTTTCCAACATCTAAATGTGTATGATTTATTTTTATTTAAAAACGAGTAATAAAATTCGAATCTAGAACATAATACTACTTCCATCCTTTTAAAAAGAAATTAAAACTTGTAATTAAAAATAAATCATTGATATATTTTTTGTGGCTAAGGTAAAATAAAAAGTTTATAATTAGTTATAAATGCAAAAATGTGTCATTACTTTCAGCCTACACAAGGCATGCCAAAATAGCACCAAAAGGCACAAGAAGTACCGATCAACCACAAGATTCAATAAACAATTCAAACTACTTTTATGTCCAACAAACACAATTGCTTAACATCAAAATTTAAGTAGAAATAGGATGATTGTTCAAAGAGTTAGATAGTTGAATATTGCCGTTTCTGGCTAGAGGTGGAAATGTCAAAAAAATTCATGATAAAGTAGCCAACATATAGTGAAACAATGACTTCAAAAAATAGCGTGACCAATGCATTTGCTTAGGCCATCTTCAACCTTGCACTATTTTTTGCACTAAATCTATATTTGGTGCAAAATTTAGTGTTTTTTTGCTCCAACCCAACACCAAATCTTACACCATTATAAAGTGTGAATAGTGTTACACCAAATTTGGTGCAACACTATTCATCAACACCAAATTTGATTTAATATTATTTTACTCATTTTTATATTTTTTTAACTTTTAATTTATCATATATTGTGTATATAATTAATTTTTATATTAAGATCTTTATAATTTTAATTTTATATTCTATTTTTTTGATATATTAATTTTTGTATATATTATATTTATATAAAATTATAAGTTAATTTTATTATTATTATAATTTTTGATAAATGATTATATAAGTGGTGAATGAGAATTATATGTGATGAATATGGAAAAAAGAAAAAAGAAAGAATTTGTTTGAAGGAAATAAAAAATAAAATTTAAATAGAAGATAATAATATAATATAGAAGAGAGAAGAATATGAAAAGGAATATTTTTTTTTGGTGTAAAATATAATGTAATGGTTGGAGCAAATTTGGTGTTGCACCATTTTGGTGTGAAATTTAGTGTGAAATTTGGTGTTAAAGTTGGAGATGACCTTACAACGCTTCATAATTGTCATTTGACGACTACCTTCCACGACTTGAATAAAGAAGAGAAAATGACCATCTATAGCCCCTCAAATTTTTAATAGCTCATATTTTTTTCATTGACACAATATTTTTTCGGCCCAAACATATCATATTTAATAGCCCGAAATGTTTATTTTATATATTTTTTGTATAATGTCAGTCTTTTGTATATTTTTTATATAGTGATAGTCTACTTTGTATATTTTTTATAGTGACTGACTATTTTGTATATATTTTGTATCTCCAACACTTTTATCTTCGTGTATAGACGGTTGTATGATGTACAAAAGTATATATATTATTCTTTTACCTAAACCTTATCAATCCGACGTGTATAGACTATTTTATATAGAAATTTATAATTAAGAAGCTGCTGACATTTTAATCAAAGCAAAAATCAAAGAATTCAAGCCTGTTTACCTTCGATTTAATAAAATCCATATCTTAGATCCTTTTCATTTGCTAGCCCTTACTATTGTACTTAGGCTATAACTTGTATAGAGTTATTTTGTGACCATCGGTAATATAAGTTTTGGCCGAGTGATTATAAATGAATTTCAATAATGAATAGTTCACTTAATTACCTTAATTTACGGGAAGCACAAAATGATAGATGGCCGCTTGTCGAATACTATACAGCTGATTTGGACTTGGATAACAATGAGTTCAAATTTGTATAGTATCCAGCAAATCATCTATCATATTCCTCCTCATATATAAATCCGTAAAAATTAAACGGGGCGCCTTATTTGGTCGTCCCTAATTAATCTATACTCTTTTTTAAAAAATATTTTAAATTGTACTCACTGTTTAAACAACTTCAATTCCTCTTTAGTTTTCTGAATGCTGAAGATTGAGATATTGTTATGCGTTCTAGCATGATGATTCATACATATCTGCTTGTCCCATTATGTTCAGTTTGATCTTATTCACAATAAATTAACCCCTTAGATATTTTAGCTTTACATGCACATTGATTTTTAGTTCTAATTTATCTGTAGTAACTTGTTTTCATGTCGAAAATATTTTTCATTCTTTAATATTTGAAATGAACAGCATCAATCGCTGCTAATCATGATCTATTAAATTCGTTGTTGTTTTAGAACTTCAGCTCTAAGAATGTTGAAGTTCAGCAAATATAAACAAACATGCTGAAGTTTAGCAAATACAGAACAAAGCTTCAGCTACTAGAATGTTGAAGTTCAGCAATTACAAACAAAGTTTCAGCTACTAGAGTGCTGAAGTTCGGCAATTACAAACAAAACTTCAGCTACTAGAATGCTGAAGTTCAGCAATTACAAACAAAAATTTCAGCCAACACATGTTGTTTTATTGAGCTGAAGTTTGCCTTTTGCACTATGAACTGAAGTTTGTGTGATTGCCTTTGCAAGTCAGGCCAAACTTCATGCAAAAATATCTTAAGTTTTGCTCCACTTCAGACAAAAATTTTTGTTTCTTCAGACTCGTATGCTTGAAGTTACGCGAAAAGTGGGTACGCTTGCAAATTTGTTTTGCAAAACAGGTATAAGTTAAAACGTGACGCAAAAAACATGTAGATGCAAATGCCCCTCCTACATAAAAGAAATGAGCAAAGGAAATTATGAAAAAATTATTCCCTAAATCTATCAAGCTAGCAATCGGATGAAATTAGGGATGGCAAATGGACCGGGAGCAGTTTAGCTTTAACCCCGAAAATTTTCAACCCACACCGCTTAGACCCATGTAAGTTTTCCACAATGACTATTACATATTCAGTAATTAAGTTTGTTTAAGTCACAATTTTTACTTTGTAATTTTTTATCGTGTTTTCGTTATATGTTAGACCGGAATATCGCCGTCTCGGGAAAACTTCACCTTGTAAATCTATCCTATTGAGAAGAGGGTACATGAGCAAACCTACACAACATACATTAGAAGCTTAAATTAGAGTGTCCCATCATTCTAGATACAGTACAATCCAATATTTTTATTTTGGTAAGAGGGAAAACCTCCCCTTGTGTAATAGCCTGCAAACCACACACAGGATGTAAACCGCACTAGGCTAGCTCTGTGCAACAAGCTCAACCAGAAGGCAATGAGGAAGGATTCGATCACAAGTCATCCATATGGATGACCACCCTCCAAACTAATTGTGCAAACCCGAAGGGTTGTATAATCCAATATTGATCATCCCATTATCAATTCTCTGATGTTACCACCACCGAAAACGTATTTCAAGATTATATTACAGTACGTTTACATATTAACATAGACAAGTACGACCCACAAACTTCAAATGAGAATTTGAAAATATCAATCAATGAATTGATGGTACTAGGAAACTGCCTACTCCTAACATCTGTTTGTTGCATCGTCTTAGGTAATGATACAAAGTTCAATGTACGTCTCTGTACAAGAACTTATTCTTCAGTGTCTGAACGTGTCGGGAATTCCAGTCCATAGAGTGCCGGTATGTTCTCCAAATCTTTCTTCGAGAACAATGGCAAAAACCATAACGCCTTATTAGCGCCAAAAACCTTTAAAAAACCAACCATTAGAAAACAATATTCGTCAAACCAAGGCACTCTCAGCAATTGCCTAAACAGTTAAACTACACCAATAACCAACAAATATCATTGATGGTAGAAATAATATTGTACTCACTTAATAACACGGCTCTCGTATTATAAATATTATAATTGACTGTTTTTTGCATGATTGAAGAAATTAAAATTCAAGTCTTAAACCTTTCCGGTCGCCCTCTGTATAATTCCTGCTGCCATTGCTTAGAAGCACTAAAAAGATGCATTATTAAAACAAAAATAGAGGAGCCGCTTATGCATATCACCTGTTCAAAATTCCTTTTCCAGCCAAGGTCATACTTCCAGTGCACAGTTTTTTTCTTCTCATAAACCTATAACACAGACAGACGAGACAACAATAAGGTTACTATGAAAGGAAACATATTTCCTTTTTTCCTATCCATTTCTCGTCAATTTCATTCCTAGAGTTGAAGGAGAAGCATTAAAGTTGACATATAATGGACAATAACAACGTTTGACATACCTCCACTGAAGTGGTGTTGCTTGAGAGCAGAGATGCATGCATAATTACAAAACAAAGAAGACTGAGTGAAAAGGCTAGATTCAGAACTGCATCAACGTCAGATCTGTAAGAAACAACGGAAATCATAACAATCAAGACTAAGTCATTAAGATAGTAGAGACTGCTTACCAAAGGCTAGAAAAATGACTGCAATATTGTCCGGCGAGAATGAATGATTCTTGGCTTGTCGAAAGAATTTTATAAAACTGGGTAGCAGCACCAGAGTGTCCAATGTTGTTGTCAAAAATGTGTACATCTGCATAGATACTCAAATGCACAAGCTTAGTAAAGCACAATATAGATATCAGAGTCATAACTGATGACTTCAAGAAACTCTTTCCCACCAACAAGAAAAGAAACAGAAGAAATAGGAGTGTACTTAGAAGCACAAAAACCAAACACTATGTCATCTAATTGACTCGTATTTAGATCCAACATAAGCAAGTGACAGACACAAGCACACTCATATCCAAGTGGACAAACACGAGTCTGCCATGTTGTTTTGGTTTATTAAATTTTAGATGCACGTAAGTCGATTTTGGCATCCATGTCTCTGGTTTCGGAGACATGTACAGAAAGGAGATACCAGGAGGACACTACCAAGTTCAAGATATGTTGTTTTTTCAGTGCCATCTTGATACTTGCCTTGATAATATTGACTTATCTTATCAAAAATTAACCAAGTGCAAGATATGAATTTTGGAAAAAAATAGTCCATTCTTGTGTAATAATTGAAACTTATACACCCAATTCCGTAACCATATAATCAACTCCTCAAAGCCATAGGATCTAAAAGAAGAAGAAAGCAAAAAAAGAAAGTGCTGTTTAGCTTCCTCTCCTCTACCCCATTCCGTCCAAACCAGAGATTTCCTAAAGGCCATACTTGTTTACTCTATTTGTGGACGAGTAAACTAATAGTACAGAGAAATGTTTCCTCATACATGCTATTTGAATATAATATTATGTTAATAGCCAACTAGTCAATAAAAAGTTGTTACTATGAGGAAGCACCCAAGAAAACAGGGGTTTTAAGATAAGTAAAAGCATGGCATAATATACATATATGTACCACAAGTTTGGCCGTATAAGAACAAAAGAAAAAGTGAGATTTTATGTGATAATGGATCTTAATTTAGACAATTCAAGTATCTATACACAATCTTCTAGGATGATGTAATTGTAACACAATAAAACACGATGGTTGAAATTGAGGAGTCCTATGAATACAATATTATAATAAGTGACATTGGATCTAAGGCCCAACATATTCTCAAGATTAGAGTTGTAAAACTACCGATATTAAGATAGATGTGTGATCATACATGATTGAACAAGATGAACATGCTTAAATCAGACAGAGGATGCAAATAGCACAAATATAGGATTAAATTAGAAGTCATTTGAGATGATTTGGCTTCTCCTCAGACATACAATGCACCGATATACTCGACTGTTGAAGGTTCTCAAATAGGACATAGTGAATCTAAAATTAAACTGAAGAAAGTTGATTTAAAAGATATACAACCTCTAGAAATCAATGCCGCTAAGAACAGAACTCAAAGGAAAGAAAGGATCTATATAGGTGATACCAACTAATTGAGATTAACGAAAAATTATTTTGTTCCTACATTAAGACTATGTCCATTTGTTTACCAAAACGTGTTGATCTAATTAGAGAATTGCATTTCGGTAATGCAACCGTGCCAGATTTATTGAACCTCTACTTATTATTGGAAACTGCGATTTAGTGAACCTCTACTTTAAGAAAAAATGCAGTTTGCCTTAAAGACAAATTATTTACTGGTATTGAAAAGGACTGGGCCCGAAAGAGCAGAGTGGATATATGGATTTATATGACCAACTCCAATTGGTTAGTAATTGTGAATTGCAGTTGATTACAGCAACAACAAACCCAGTATTATCCCACACCGTGAATTGCCGTTGATTGAATGAGATAAATTGGCTTCTGTGCACCTACTACTTAGTGATTTGCAAGGTCAGAAAAGATACTCTTTTCGAGTTGTCATATCAAAACTTTCCTCGTGCTCAATAGTCAAGATAGCTTTAAAATTCATGAAAAGATTTTAGAGTCGATTTAGGTCACCAAGATTGAAGTAGGCAAAACCATGTAGAGGGAAAAGAAAGGCTCAAAATGGAGATAAGCAAGTGTTCAAACTCACATCGAATTTCAATCTAAGATACAGTTATTTAACGAATGAAACATAACAACAGCAAAAACTAATAACAAGGCGGCGGCGGCTGCTTTGAATTCCGCATATTTTGGATATGAACATTTTCAGGACCACATTCACAGACAAGCAAAGGTTGCAGGTATATATTTACTTGATTTTTCTGCAAAAAGCACTACACAATAGCAAAAAGTATTACAAAACTAACTCCATACCACAAAAAGGAGGAAAAACTTGTAGTTGCGGGACCCCACACAGTTGACAACCCATATGCAGTGATGATCCATCTTAAGAACACATCTTTTACCTACAGGACATGATAGAATTTCCAGTTCAGCAGATATCTGTTTTAGGTCTCATATAAGTGCCTAATTTCTGCAAATTGAGATATGCCATGACAGCTATAGAACAAAAGATCTTAAGGATAAATTAATGCAAATAATCATGTGACACTTCTAAGACATGGTGCAAAGAGAGAGAAATATCCATGCTTACTACTTCATGGCTAAATATACATACCCAAAATCAACCAGACTTTGACAGGAGACTTTGACAGGAGAACTGCTTAATGACATAGAGAAGAGATATGAAAACAACAATAAACCTTTCATCTCACACCCAACATGCCAGATAAGGATTAAGATAAAGATCTTAGGGGGCATTGCTCCAGCATGTGCTACTCCTTTGGGCTAGAGGCGGAAAATGGATAAAACAGTAACAAACATGCACGGTATAAATGGGCATGGGTGAAGCTTTATATAGCTCACATATAATCCATTTACCCACCTTGTCACCTATACCTCCAATGAAGGCAAGAGGAAAACTTTATCTGTCAATCGTAGTTTGGATATAAGCATATAGTTAATTAAACTAGCACGTACAAACAGAACAATGATGACAACGTGGTGGCTTGCCATTTTGGCATTGCCTGCAATAGCCTCTGGACTGTGACTGTCTTCTTTCTATCTGGTCAGTTGATACTGCTGGAGTAGGGTTCTCGATTGATGCATAATCAGTTAAAGCAACAGAGTTAGCCTCCTCTATGTTCTGCTCAGATACTAGTTTCCAGTTTTCAGGGACCGAACCAGGGTCCTGAATTACTACCTTAATATAGCTCCACATTAGCAATACAAGCTGCAAGATGAATTACAAGTTTATATTAGGCTACTGCATCCAAGGTAACAATCCTCAAAAGAAAATGATGCCTCCTCTAGGAAGTCTCCTGGTAATTTGTCTACAAAGTCAAAGAATAAAAGTAGGTATTGTTCCTGCGAATTTTCTATATCAATAAGTGCAACTCATGTTTGCAACATACAAATGATCTGCAACTCCAGACACATCAAAGTTAGCAAAAGAGCAGTTTCTACATAATAAGGAAATGTCTGAGTCATGTATTTCATGAATCTCATGAACACAGCAAAACGGCAGTTTCTGAACAAATACAGAATGGTGGAGTCATGTTTATTAATGAATCTTTTGGACATGATAGGCAAAGCAAAGTTTCATTATAACATATATCTTGAGTCTGGTAAATAAAACGACAAGAATGTTATAAGGAGTCACGACAGCTCAGCAAAGCTACACCAAGTACTACATACTGCAGCCTGCAGGTTTGGAGAAGTGTGAATTAGATGGGAATTCTCAAAAGACATGAAGGCAAGTAGATATTCGCCAATGATGTTGTATGCTTCAGAGGTTAACAAGAATGCTAAGCATTTAGTCATCGTTGTCTCATCAATCTCTTTGCAGTAAGGAATTATAGTTCCACTTCTCTCTTTACATGTTCTAGGAGTTACTTGAGCAGGCAAGCTAAGGAAGTGGGAGATTGTCTTCCTCATGCTTGAGTCACTCAAAGTAGTCACTACTCTTGCAAATGATAGGCAAGACTTTGACTAGTTAGTAATATCATAGACAACTGGCAAGACAGAAAAATATAAGGACCAAATCTGGGCACTTGCTCAAATACTCTATCCCTTAACTGCTAAAATTGCATGCTGGATAACATAAAACTTGTTTTCCAATTTCAGTTTGGTCTATACCTTTCCTTTCCAGCTTGTAGGAAGATGATTGCTGACTCCACTCAATGGTAAATCTTCCCAAATATATCCTTCAATCCATTTTCCTTGATGGAATTACCTTTGAAATTTCTCTTGATTTTTCATATGACAGTCTTTCATCTACACAAGTTCGAATTGTCATTAATGTTTACTTCCTTTTCACATAAGTGAAAGTTTTAGTAATAGCAACAACCAGCACTCATCGAAAAAAAATGTGTATCCATTTTCCATGATATAACATGATGCCAGAACATTGGCGTTGGAATAGTGCACGCATTGCTGCCAAAGGCAAAAAGCATCAAAAGCCCTGAGGTCTGCAAGCCTTTAAGCACTTTAGTGAAGGAAGGCACAAATGAAGAGAAAGTAAAGAATCTTAGGTAAGAAAATTACTCACTCTATTCCATGTTATATAACACTCTTTTCTTTTTAATCCGTTACAAAAAGAATGATGTCTTTCTATATTTGAAAACTCGTTAACTTTGAATTTCCCATTTACCCTCAATGATATGCTCTTATCTATACTATATTAAAAGCACGAAGGTCCTTAGCGAAATGTCGTTCACCTTTTACCCTTAAAAAAATGAAGTTCACATTAGACAATATAGTAATTTAAGTTATTTTCCTAATATTTAGGATTTTGAAATCAACTAAAATCATATTTATTAAATTGTTTCCTATTTGAACTATGTATAAAGTCCTAATATTTAGGATATTAAAATTAATTTTTGAATAGCTTGATTTCTATAAATTATAAAAATTCTAAAGTGACTTCCGTAAAAGACAAGTTGAAACTTACATGTAAAAAGAGGAAAACACCCTAAGGACAAAACACGTCCAGATAAATAGACTCATAAATGGATGAGCAATTGCTGCAGGAAATAATCAGCAAATAAATTTCAATATAAGACAAATCAAAACTCTCCTAAAAAAAAACTTTACTTAGAGTTTATGTATGGAATATAATTAGGTTAAGATGAGTAACGCTCAAAACAAACTATGTAAAATAAGTTAATCTGCCCATCTACTTGCAGTTATAAACGCACTGAATTTCAAGAAACTTTTTAAATTTTTTTTTAAATTTGATTTTACATTTGAAAAAAGAATAGTATTTAATTTTTTCCTAATATTTAAGATTTTGTAGTAAAAATAAAATTTGGCTTAGTAAATTGTTTCTTATTTAAATTACAGGTAAAAATTCCTAACTGCTTATAACTCTAAAACCGCTTAAGTTTTATTTGCATAAATTGGGGGCAACTTCCCTCCTCAGATTTTCTCATTTGAACAGTTTTAGAAAAAACTTCTTAGCTAAAATTACAATTTGCTTATTAAAATTTTTCTTATTTGAACAAATATGTAGGATCTCCTAACGTTTATTACTTTAAATGTAATTAATATTTAATCTTATACAAATTTTCTTATTTGAACACATTAAAAATAATAAAATTTATTCGATAAAGTTATAAATGCACTTCAACAGTTAAAAATTGAGATGATTTAAGACTAACATAAATTAATAAGTTACCTATTTAAAACATATATTTGCAAGTAAAAATATTGTTTTCATTTGTGAAAACAGAAAAGAAGCAATAACAATCATAACACGAAGAAATGCACGAAACTGTTCATAATTGTCTTCCTGAGGCGAATCTTCTTTCAAAATTTGTCTCTGAACTCCAACATTTTTCATGAATTTAGAGAAAAATTATATTGAGCACCACAAATATAAAATGAAGATTACAACTAAAATCAACATTCATCATTTTTCATGAATTGATAATGTTTTATTTTTTGTTTTATAACTCAAGCACATTATTAATTATGCGATCCTTTATATTTTTATACTAGATACACGCGCAACGAGCGTATCCTCCGACTAATAGCCATAAAAAATGCCATGGTATATTTAAGACTAGAAGTTCTAAGGGTACTTTTGGTATATGCCAAAAAATTTCATTTTCCGTTAACTTCTTACCAAATCAAATATTGCCAAATAAAATGAATCAGAAGGAGTACTATAAATACCCCTACGGAGAAAAAGAACCACTATAAATACATAAAACAACATCCTGAACAAATGAACTAAAAGAAACAGTATGGAAGTGAATTATATGAAGTTCTTTTCTTTTTTTCATATAACTTGATAACAATAGTGTCCGGACCAGTTCGGTAGCATATCGACTATCTACCGAGTACCTACTGCCTCCCACCAACACGAGTATCAGGTAACTCTACCTCCAAGGCTTAGGCAAATTAGGAGAAATCACTAAGTGTTTTTGTCTCGACCTTGGTCTACAAGATTTGCACCACTTCACTAAACAATGAGGCACACCCTTGGATACTAAGTGAAGGAAGAAATATGTTAACCAAATTCAGAAAACTATATTAAGTTTCTGATTTAGATGCACATATGCAATATAAGTGTTAGATTAGATTTAGTAAGTGACTAGTTCTTATTCTAAATTTCTAATTCCCCTTTTTAATCACATAGAAAGAAAGAAAATCATTTTCAGTTATATGCATGATGTTGCACATCTCCAAGACATCATCAACATTACTTGAACTGGCAGAACAATGACTAGAAATTCAAGATTTCTAGTAGGGATTTATTATCCACACCCTAATAATAAACTAAAAGAAGGGAAATGATCGTTTTTAGAATAATGAACCAAAGTTCAATGTTCATCCACTTCAATACCCACACTCTAATATTTAAAAGAAAATAATAGAATAAGACTTTTTCAAGATATTGACAAAAAATTTAACATTAAGAGAAGTAACTCCACAAATAAGCAATTTCCCGAATAGTGACATGAAATTTAATGTTCATAAGAGGGACTTAATACCCAAGCTCCACCATGAAGAAAAAGAAGAAAAGGAGGAGTTCAGGAAATATTTCTGTCAGATCATCCAAAAAAAAAAAAAAAGAGGTAGCACACGCATGGGAAGAAGAATAACTTGATTGTCCCACCCAGCGTCAGGGACAAACATTTGATTTCCCAGTTAATGAAGGCTCTTCTGAACAAAAATTTCCAATATTATAGCTTGAAAAGATACAGATGCTTCAATCATTGTTACTGTATCATAGGGGTCTTGAAGCTGCTTTCCAGAAGGGGTATACTCCAGCCAAGAGTTCTCAAATTTTCCAAGTATTTGCAAATAAAGGAGGATAAAACGACTCCATCTGGTGAGTAACCTATGAGATGTCGTCTATATAGCTGGAGTAGATCTCCCATTCTTTCTCGTGAAATCACTAGTATACTTGGAATCACTAGTATCCAACATACAGTTTTTCCATGTATTAGGCTGTCTCTCTCACATTCTTATAAAGAAGCTTCTACCTCATATTATAGAACACCAAATGAAACACATATTAGCAAGCTTTTATGCAACAATCCATTTAACCTTTCTTTCTTAATCTCTACTAATCAGAGGGAGTTATCCAATTTGGAGGCGAAGGATAACACAAAATGTTACCTGGTTTCACTGCTCCACTTGAAGAATTTTTTTTTTCTTCGTACAATCTCTGAATAGCAATGAACTTAATTGTCACCCCAACATATTCTTGGTAACAGCAAAGAGTAAACATTGGCAACTTTGGTCCAAGTAGCAGAGTAACATTAGTTCAGATTGAGATGGAGATAGGAAGAAGGAACAATTATAACATGAAGAGCTATAAGATCTCCTGTAGGGCCCAGGTTTCGTAATTGATATCAATCCAACAAGCATTCTAAGTCTCATCTTAATATGGTGTTAGAGCCAGTTGAATTTGGGACAGAGATATGGACAAGAATAAGCGCACCGTCGCCATCTCCTTTCTTTACCTCTTTTTCTCTGTTCTTCCATACTACATTCCAATTCATTACTAGCCTTCACGATAGTAAATAAAGAAAAATGCATATAACAATGTGTAATAGTCCAACTACAAACATATAATATGCTCATAAGTAAAGGCAAAAGATAAGAAGAACTTACAAGAATATGAAAGGTGAGGAAAGACAAGATGGAAGTGAAGCTGCGAGCGTGAAGGAGGTGGGGAGCCAAGGTAAGAAGGACAACAGCGTAATAGGAGAGAGCGACAATAGCAAAAACGATGAGGATCATGAAATAGCCCAGGACTTTGAGTCCCGAGCATAGCCTGAAAGGGTTCATTGCAGGAGGCACAAGTTGTAGAACGGGCAAGGACGCCCTTCTGGATCGGGCTGGGAACAAGCGTCTCCAGTTATGGGAAGCCAGCTCGAAATTGTGGAGAACGCCGGTCACCGAGATTATGAAGTGTCGACCGGGCGGTGGAGATCAATATATCTCTGAAAGTGTTTTATTTACTACATCGAAATACACACCCTCTCTCTCCTGTGTCTGTCTCAGATTGCGGAAAAGTTTGACTCAACTTTGCCTTAATCCAGGAAAAAGATTTTTTAAAATTTTATGTATGTGATTAGATCAAGGAAACAAAAAAAGGGGAAAGAATCGAATAAAAGCAAAAAATCACGTCCGATGGGACAGGGATGCTTTCGGCTTTTTGGGGAGGGTGGGGGGTGGGGCGTCAAAATACCAATCCAGAACCTATTTGTGATTCTTTTCGACAAAAAAAAAAGAAAGAAAGTGCGTGTAAAAAAAAAAAAAAAATACCTTCATATGTATAACGNCAACTTTGCCTTAATCCAGGAAAAAGATTTTTTAAAATTTTATGTATGTGATTAGATCAAGGAAACAAAAAAAGGGGAAAGAATCGAATAAAAGCAAAAAATCACGTCCGATGGGACAGGGATGCTTTCGGCTTTTTGGGGAGGGTGGGGGGTGGGGCGTCAAAATACCAATCCAGAACCTATTTGTGATTCTTTTCGACAAAAAAAAAAGAAAGAAAGTGCGTGTAAAAAAAAAAAAAAAGTTACCTTCATATGTATAACGTTTTTTTAAAGACAGTTATACCTTAACGAATATTTTGGACGTTAAGGTATACCGTTATTTAAAAGAGCGTTATACATATATAACACCCTTATAAACCGTGTTATGCATAGGCTGATAAGATAGTGCGGTAGATAAAAGTGTTATATGTATAGCGTTGTTATATATCGCGTTATACATAGATAAATAACCCCTCCCCTTCCCTTCTTTCCCATGATCGAGCAGCCCTCCCCCCGTTTCTTTAAAACAGAAGCAGTCCCCCCACCCCTCCATTTTTCTCCAAAAAAAATTCGAATGGACCCCACTCGTCACACAAAAAGACAAGATTGTAGGACCCACATCCTAACCAAGTTTTCTATTGTTGTGGTTTGGTTGTTTCGGGCTCAAATTTTCAATTCATCAACATTCCGAAAAACATAAATCGATGTATTTCGATTTAGTTATGTCGAAACTCGTATAAATAATACATATTAGTTGTTTTGAATGTTTTTCCATGTTGTTTTGCGTTTTTTTGGCGATTAAACTAGTAGTTTTTTTATATTAGAGTTCTAAAAAAATATGTAAAAAGTAAAAATTTATTATTATTTGTTAATAAAAATGTTAATAAATTTCTTTTACTGTTTTATATGTATTTTCGTGAATGTTTTGTGATTAAAATGTATTTGTTGTTTTTATCTAGTTTAGATTATTTATTTGCTTAAAGACTAGTAATGTAGTGCTCTTTTGGCATAGTAAAATGTAGAGCCTTTTTGCGTAGTATCCTTGTTGTTTAAGTATCTCTTATACTGATAGATCAAACACAAACTCTGTCCAATTTACAAAAATTATTTATTTAATTTACAAAACAAACATACAAAATTATGAAACTAACATGTAAAATAATAAAATTGACACACATAAGAATTCAGGATAGCTTGGTACTACTAGGCCTCAAATATCGAGCCTGGAACCCATAGATATATACTCTGTCCAATTAAATATTGTATAATTATAAAAATTATTTATTTAATTTACATACAAACATATAAAATTATGAAACTAATATGTGCAATAATAAAATTGACACACAAAGAATTCAGCATAGCTTGGTGCTACTGGTCTTCAAATATCGAGCTTGGAACCCATATATTATTACTCTGTCCAATTAAATATTGTATAACTATAAAAATTAATTATTTAATTTACAAAACAAACATACAATTAATGTTTTTTTAATTTACAATAGACGACATGGACGTGTCGCCTATGCATCCCGGACCTTTCTACGATGAGTTATTAGTGTTACAGGGCGATCATAGGTCCGCCCACGTATGGGAGGGAGACTTACTAGCCCAGTCTCTCTGTTCCAGGAGAGTGGACGACATGTGGGATTTTATGAAGGACAGAGATCTTCATCCCCGTGTAGTCCAACGCCTGCAGGATACGGGCTTCTACAGGATTTTGGAGATCGGGTGGCTACAGCTCGACTGGTCTTTGGTCATGGCTCTAATAGAGCGGTGGCGACAAGAGACACACACATTCCACCTGCCCATTGGCGAGGCCACCATCACGCTGCAGGACGTGAAGGTTTTATATGGGCTGCCCGTTGATGGACTGCTCGTTGCACTGCCTCAGGGCATGAGAGAGATGACACGTGGGCATTATTTGGACATGCTGTAGAAGTTCACTGGTTTCAGGCCACAGGATGAGACTGCATACTCAGGTGCCAGTCGCATGAGTTTGACAGGTATTCGACAACATTTAGAGATATTTCACCCCGACATCACTGGCGAGACAGATGATCGGCATATTCACCGGTATTTTCGAGTTCCCCAATCTTCTTTCTTCCCCTTACCTAAGACAGAAGGAGAAATCAGCTCGTCAGGGAGTGGATGACCAAGCACAACAGAGTCGGTGTCGGTATAGTCAGACTTATTATTACGGATAATGGGGTCCATATGCATCCTAGCGTAGGCAGCAGTCGCTGCCGCCATCTGGACCGCAGCCTTCCTCTGGGGGCGCCATTTTTCTATGGTCGGGCCAGTGTAGCTACGGTAGGTAGCAAGGTTGGTGTTTTCTTTAAGCTCTACACCGTGCTGGAACTCCTCATGAGAGAGAATCAATTCTTTCCACCTTCCTTAAGAAATGCATTTTATAATCCTAGTTAGGGCCGCATATCTCACCAGTATAGGCCTCATACGCCTTAATCACGTTTTGGATCCTTCCAGACCAATCTTTCATCAATTTCCGATTAACCGTGCCAGGTATACCCTCATGTAAGCACTCCGCCAGGTCCGTACTAGAAAAGACTCGGTCAAGGTCAAAAGCACCTGCGCGGATACTGGTCGGTCTAGAAAAGGATTTCCCCTCTCTAAAACCGTCGAAAAGGGCTCCGCCA